>CABHPP010143470.1:0-18822 GCA_902168425.1 Peromyscus attwateri
ACAAGTGGACTTCGGGTTGAGATTTGAGCAATAGCAAGAGAGCCACCCAGCATAGACTATTACCTGGGTAGCTTGTCCCTCCTCTGCAGACCCCAGGGTGATGGGCACATCCATTTCTAATGCCACCTGAGACAAAATGGGAGGCCAGAGGCTTATGGGAGAAGTGCCACATCGGAGGGCATGGTTGATTAGACCCGAAAAGCAGTTGCTGGCACAGCCTAGGGACAGGTCCCATTCGGGCATTCACCGCAAGTCCCCCACCTTCAGGATAGCATCAGAAGTTGGGTGGACACTCACTTCCTGCTTCTCCCATTTACTGTGCATCCCTTCTGCCCCGAGCCCTGTACCAAACTCTCTCATAGACTGATTCCTCCTTGCAACGACTCTACGAGGTGTGCATTCTTGCCTCCCTTCTACGGATGAGGAAACCAAAGTAGAGAGAGGTCTAGTAGCTTGTCTAGTCTCTAGTGAATGAGAAAACCAGATGTGTCGGGGCTCGGAAACCCCGCCAATTCCATGGGGCTCTGGATACAAAGGACCAGGAATCCTGGGGGAGGGGAGGGGCTGATGCAGGTGGGCACAGCGGATGGAGCAGGGTGCACGTGCACCTGGGTATTGCAGCAAAATGCAGATACCCAACGCCAGCCAAAGATGGAAGCGTTCATAGCAATTAAAATGTTTTGCCTGGGAGCTGTTTAGAGCTTTTGTGTGTGTGGAGTTTTCTGACTTCAAGGTGTTGACAGGCCCTCTAAATGGTTTTGTGTTTTAATTGCAGCAAATGATGGCGGGGCCATTAGCTTTCGCCTCTCTGCGGCTCTCTCTGAACCCTTCCATCCTCCTCCTTCTATTTATTCTGTTTAATTCAGTCAGGTAGCTCCGGGGCAATGGAGATCAATACTTCCCTTTGATAGCGCAGAGTCAGGTTTGAAACCTAGAGATAAAACTGACACATTTTGTATAAATTTAATTAAAAATGCACCTTTAGTGGCTTGTTGCAGGCACAAAGCCCAGTGTCTATCTCTCTATCTGCCTCTCTCCCTTTCTCTCTGCCTCTCCCCTGGCCTCCCTCTCCTGTTCTTTATTTTCTTGTTCCTAACAGGGAGATCTCAAAATCTACCTTACCCCAGAGTCTCATCTCCTGATTTTGGACTTGAAACTTCTGTGCTGAGGGATGTTGAAGGAAGCCTAAGGAATCCTAAACAGAGCAGCCGGGGCCCCTTTTCCTCCAGAGTAGACTGGGGAGCAGGGCTGAGGGATTGGGTTTGTTTTTCTGTTTAAAACCTTCTTTGGAGTCCACAGCCTATAGGCTCCGGGACCCGTCTGGGCTGGAACCCACGACTCCTGCCTGGCTGTCTTTTCTCGAGGTGTGTGACAGAGTCCAGGAGGTGCCGTGTGTGCCCCTCTTTTTGGGAACCCCAGGGCTGGTGCACACATTTGTCTTGTGTTTTCTAATCACTCTTCCCCGCCTTCCGGCTGTCTCTCCCCGTCCAGCTCCACTCAATCCCGTTCGGCTTTTCCTCATTTTTCACTTGAGTGGGTTTCCTATCCCTGACTCTGCTCTGGCCTCACTCTGCTCAACACCAATAAAACACACTCAACACAGGTAGAACAAGGTGCCCGGGTTGGCTTGACAAATGACTTACCCGGCCCTGGCTAAGCGGGGCTGTAAATTGCCCTTCGTGCTAGCCCATCTGGGCCTGGGTCTGTTGCCCATAGTCCCTTGGTGGGGCCACTGACTCTGAATCTGGGCGGCCTCAAGAACCCTCCTTGGGGATCCTGGATACCTGAAGAGAACAGGGTGGCGGGGGTGAACTACAGAGCCATTGGTACCTATGGCTTTAGCTTGCCTGTATCTATGAATTTGGTGGCTGGAACTCCAGCAGCTGGCATTTATGGCACACCTACTGTGTGCCAGGCACTGTGCTGAGGCTTGGCACTGAGTTTGACTGAGTAGTCACAGCATCCCTAGGAGGTCAAAATCCAAGTGCCTCAATGTCACCGATGATGGCCCCAATGAAGGCTCAACAAGGTCATGTACTTGCTCAAAGTCAGCTGCCCCGAGAGTAGAGTAGGACAGACAGACAGTACCCTCCCACCCTGGGGCTATAAAGCCTGAGCTTTCTACTTCCCAGGTGGGTGACAGCAGCCTGGACATGAGAAGGAAGATGTTAATAATTCAGTGCTATGGGGACCAGGTCCTTGGGGAAAGCTGGCAGGTATATACTGGCAGGTATATACGTTTATACTGGCTTCCTTCCTAGATCCCTGAAGTACCTCCCATCAGGCCCTACAGCCCAAGGACAAGGTAGAGATCACATGACTCTGCTTCCCCACAGCCTGTGTTCCTGGGCTCTCTGGAGTAGCCATCAAGGTGCCATCCCTAGATCTTTATGTGGATGTGGATCTGGGGGACACTGGTTACCAACTCTTTGCCAGCATCCTGTCCCTCGGTGATGCAGCGAGTGTGGCGCTTTGATGGTGACAAGTGCAAGTTCAGACTGGAGAGGCAGACACTGTGAGTCAGAGCCCCTGACTTCCTCTCCCTGCCTCTTCCCTCACTGGCAATTACAAACACCAGCCGCTTTGTGTGGGAAATGGCCGAGATAATTGAAACGGAATTTGGAATCAGGGCCCTGCAGGCAACCCTTGTTGAAAGAAGAAATAAAGATCGTTTGGGTCACGTCTTTTGTAATTTGCGTTTAATAATCGTACCGGGAGGGATACACAAAGCCAACTCCCAACCTGCCAGCCACCCTGCCCGTCTGCTGGGGAGGGGAAGAACGGAGCCTGGCAGAAGCAGCCAAGAGGAGGTGAGGAGGGGCTAGGGGAGGCTCTGTGAAGAGAAAGTTTGCTCCACACTGGCCCAGCTGGGGCACCTGAGCTGCTGGCTAGAAGATGGCTTTGTGGAAAATCTTCCCTGTTGGGTGGTCTCGCCTCCTATATATGCTGCACCCCCCACTCAACTCCACTATGCTCCGTGTGGACTAAGTGACTGCATGAGCAGCAAGAGCCCCCTTGGAGGCAGGGCAGGCTGGGACTACTACAGGCTGTAGTGGCTTTCTCTTTGGGTCCAAAGATTGGGACATTGTACCTGTCACTCCCACCAGCTGTGGAGTGGGGCAGGCGGCTGCCCATCAGTGTGGTAGATAGTGAGATGTAGCACAACTTCCTGCCTGTGGGTTTGTGGTCCTTCAAAGGCATCTGGTGCCTGGCATGGGGGCACACATCTGTAAATTCCAGCGCCTGAACTCCAGTCTGAGCTAGGAGGATCGCCCTGACTTTGAGGCCAGGAATGTCGAAATAGTGAGTTCAAGGTCAGGCTGGGCTACATATAGCAAGACTCTGTCTCTGAAAACCAAACCAAACTGAGACAAAGGTGAGCTCTGGGCATCCCAGAGCAATCTTTCATCCTCTAAAATTACTTATACTTTGTGTCCTTAAAGAGTATGTGGGAATGAGGATGTTCAGGGCTCCCCGAATTTATATTTGTGTGTGTGTGTGTGTGTGTGTGTGTGTGTGTGTGTGTGTGTGTGTGTAGTCATCAAGGTGGGCTTCAGTCAGCTGTGAGAAGCCCAGGCTTGGAGTGGATCCATGGAGTCATGGGCTGAACTCTGTTCCCTCAGAATTCCCATGTTGAAGCTGCAAGCGCCCCCATACCTGGAGTGTTACTGAGGATACCTCTAATACCGCCAGGACTTTAAAGAGGCAATCAGTTTAAAATAAGGTCACAGAGGTGGGCTACCCCATATGAGCGCTTGTCCTTATAAGAGGAGGCAATTTAGGGACAAAAAGAGACACCAAGGGTGTATTGCCAAAGGAAAGGCCGTGTGAGGACGCAGAGAGGAGACGGCCATCTGCAAGCCCAGACACAGGCCTCCGGAGAATTCAAAGCTGTCAACAGCTTGATCTTGAACTTCTAGCTTACAGACCTGTGAGAAAATAAGTTTCTGTTGCATAAGCAAAGCCATCTGTGGTACTTCATCAGGGCTGGGCAGGGAGATGCTGGCCTGGGTGGTCCTTGCCTGATGGTCCCTTCCCTCCCTTGGAGAAATGTGCTCCTAAAGCACCAGATAGGCACTCCAGCTGCTTCCCTCCCTGGCGGGCTGGAGGAAAGGGCCCTACAGGCTGGGTTTTGCCCATGCATAGCCTCTCCAACACTCAAAGCTATCGTCACCAGGCTCTAGGCCTGGATACTCAGAGGTGCCCAGTCTCTGTCGCTTCCCTCCACTATCAAGATCCTTTCCCCAGGGCAGGCAGGATAGCTCAGTGGGTAAAAGGACTTGCTACACAAGCCTAGCAAACGGACTTCAATCTCTGGAACTTACACACATAGAAAAGCTGGATGTGGTGGCATGTCAGTAATCTGAACACTCCTAAGGCTAGTCTGGAGTTCCAGCAGAAACAGAGAGAACCTGCCTCAACAAGGTGGAAGGAGAAAACTGACTCCCAAAAACTGACCTCTGACCTCCACAGGCACAAATATCCTCACTCGAACATATAAAACAACACATCATAGCCAGAGCTATGCAGAGAAACCCCATCTCGGGAAAAACAAAACAAAACAAAACACGCAAGGAGCTTCCCTATGTCTGGACATCCTGAGTGAGCAGTGGGGACCTCTCCTGCCTGCAGGCTGTGAAAGGGGCCAAGTCCTCTCGGAGAAGGCCTGTGGGCACAGGATCCCCAGGCCATAGCAAAGAACAGTGTTCCTGAGCACCCCGCCGGTGGATGGTTTAGACCATCGGAAGAGCAGGTATGGGAGACAGAGGAGGGAGGGTAGTAGCAAAGAGAAGACAGAAAACAAACATCATCCTGGACGTTGTCACCCGCGAGGGCCTGACAGGGCAGGGGAAGTAGGCACAGACCTGTTCACATTCCTGAGAGGGGCTGTGGCATTCTCGAACCTTCTCCTTTTAGTACCTCATGCTGACTGACAGCGGTGTGTGTGTGTGTGTGTGTGTGTGTGTGTGTGTGTGTGTGTGAAGCATCAACCACTGTGGAGAGCAGGTAATAGGGATCAGAGTGGTTAAGGGCTTTACTCACAGTTGCACAGCCCAAAAGTGGCAGAGCCGTCATTCGAACCCCAGACTTCTATACCCCCTCCTGTTCAGGCAGCTCTTTCTAGAACAGAGGTTGGCAAAGGACACAGACAAGATCTACCTTGCGGCATATTGTAATGTGGCCTCTGAGATGAGAAAGCATTTTACATTATTAAATGTGTAAAGGAAGACTAAAAAGAAAAACAGCATTTCATGACCAGTGAGCGTTATATGAAGTAAACGTCAGTGTTCCAGTGTTCGCGCATAGGTGTGTTGGCACACACCCATGCTCGTTTGGTTACTCACTGTCCATCTGCTTTCCTGCTGCAGTGGCAAAATGGAGTGTTGTAACAAGGACTGTGTGGTCCTTGATACCTCTGATAACACTTTCTGGGCCCGTTCTGAGTGCATTTGCCAACTCCCGCATCCAAAGCCTATAGCTTGGGCATGGAAGAGATCTTAGACACCCCTTCTTTCCCATTTTCCAAATGAGCACAGTAAGGCCTGTGGCTGCCCAAGGCTGCCCTTAGGCCCAGCCCCTGCTCAGCCTCCTCCTCCTCTCCCCTGCCTGGCTCTGGGCAGTCTGCTGGGATGGGAAGCAGGACCTTACCCTCTTCTCTGTCCTCGGTCTTCATCTGTGCCTGAGCCTCAAGGAGAATCCTTGCTGTATCTTCAGGCTTGGGAGCTCATGGCCCTCAGAATGCCCAAGACTGGGGGTCCAGAGGGTCCACGTGATCACCTAGCTAACATGTCGATGGCACAGTTGAAACTCAGGGTTGCCTCACGGGGCTGCGTGCTGGATTTGAAACAGGTTCCAGTCCTGGTTCCAGATACATGGTAACTTTGGTTTTCTCATTCTGAAAATGGCACTCATGGTAGCATCTCCCCATTGGGCCTGGGGGAGAATTCAGTGAGTAAATGCTCTCACAGGGCTGGGAACGGTGCCTGCCTCAGTGTGGGCTGAATGTAAGGCCACATTACAATATGCCACAAGGCAGATCTTGTCTGTGTCCTTTGCCAACCTCTGTTCTAGATATTATTATTAGTATATGTAATTTTATACGTTATATATTTTATATAATATATAGTTTTACCTTTGGATGGTGCTGAGGATAGAACCCAGGTCCTCAAACACACTAGGCAAGTGCCCCATCCCTGGGCAACACCTTTAGGCTGTGACTATTACTGGAAGTCCGCTCTAGCCATCTCAATGTTCCAGGCCTACTGGATAGAAGCAGAGATTTCTACAGTCCTGCCTCAACTCTGAACCCCCACCTTCAGGCTTTTACAGGCCCAGCAGCTGCTGGAAAAGGCCCTGTCTCTTAGATTGGCATTCTGTGCCAAATTCTTGCCTCCAAAGCCTGTAACTGTAAGGGAGGTACTGGAGGGACCAGAAGGTCAAGGCCACAGGTTAAATGCCCTCTGTCCTGGCTTTGGAGGTGCTAGGAAAATAATTAAAATAATGAAGAGCAAGTGAGGGGGCTGGGATCTCACAAAAATAACCCTGAGTCCCCACCACCACCACCACCACCACCCCCTAAAGCTGCAAAAGATGAACTGTGTGACAGCCATTCCTGTGGATGTTAGAGCTTGCAGGACAGAACTGAAGACTGTTTAGGGGTAGTCCCAAAGACCAAAAGCAACATACGGGACAGCAGACTCCCTGTCAGGAGGGCTGACCAGGGATTTTGCCTGAACTTAAAGCAAACAAAAACAAAAACAAAACAAAAAAAGCCATGATTTCTTCAGATAAGAGGGTAAATGTTTGAGTTCTTTTTACACACACACACACACACACACACACACACACACACAAATGTGTGAGTCTTTCATAACAGTTCTCTCTCTCTCTCTCTGTGTGTGTGTGTGTGTGTGTGTGTGTATGTGTGTGTGTGGGTATGTGTGTGTGTATATGTGTGTGTGTGTGTGTGTGTGTGTGTGTGTGTTTAGTGGCCTTAGGTATCTTGCCTGATAGAATAATGGAGAGAGAGAGAGAAACAGTGATAGAGATAGAAATAGAAAGATGTATGTATTATATATATATGTGTGTATGTATGTATGTATGTATCTATATATATGTATGTAAGGTTCATTTGCAAACCCTATATAGGGTGGTAGGGACACGGGGAGTTCAACATTTTGCCAAAAAGCCCCAAAGACAGATCATCCTGGACCAATGACTCTGCAGACGGTGCGACATTCTCATCCCTCCCTCTGTGCCCGCCCTCCTACCCCTCCCTCCTGTCCCGCAGCCCTTCCCCATCTGCTGGTTGCACTGCTCCTTGCTCTGTAATCCACCCACTCTGATCCTTGGAGCAATGGGCTCTGGTACCTTTGCTGATGAGGCCGAGGGGCTTGGAACATGTATTTCCGAGAGGCAGACACCAGCTGGAGATATTTGCATATCCAACTGAGCCCCCCAGAGCCAAGGTGGGGCTGGAAAGGAAAGGCTGTAGCAGGACTGAGAGGGAGGGAGGGCTCTCGCCGGCTAGAGGTCAGTGGAACTGATTTCAGCTCCGAGAGACAGATGGTTAAAGCAGACAAAGAGGGCGGTAGCGAGTCCCGGCTGGCACCCAGGGGAAGCCATCATGGCACTCAAAGAGCCTTCTGTCCTCAGGGCACTCTGTGGTCCTCTAGCCTTCCACGTCTCTTGATTCTGCGCTGTCGTAGCAGGAACCACTCAGGTCGTTTCTACTCTACAGATGAGGAAACCAAGGCTTGGACAAGTTAGATGCCCTGTTCCAAGTCCCAGGGCAGCTCATGCATGGAGGTTCGGGACCCTGAGTCTAGCGCTCTGTTCCTACACTCGGGGCCAGTAAGGTTTGCCAGCTGCATGGGGCCATTCCTCACACGGTCTACCCTCATGGGGTGTGTCTTAGTTAGGGTCTCTATTGCTGTGAAGAGACGCCTTGAACCACGGCAGCTCTTAGAAAGGAAAACACTTAACTGAAGCGGCGGCGGCTTACAGTTTCAGAGGTTCAGTCCATTATCATCATGGCGGGACATGGCGGCGTGCAGGCAGACATGGTGCTGGAGAAGGAGCTGTTAAATGTTGATATGCAGGCAGCAGGAAGTAGACCGGACCGTCTCACTGGCTGTGGCTTGAGCACATATGAGCCCTCAAAGCCCACCTCCACAGTGACACACTTCCTCCAATGAGACCACCCCTGCTCCAACAAGGCCACACCTCCAAATAGTGCCACTCTGTTTGGGGACCATTTTCATTCAAACCTCCACAGGGTATCTGTCCCTCCAGTCACTGAAAATACCCCCTTCAAGGTTATCAGTGGCCCCCCTCCCTGTGCCAAGCCTAATGGTCACTTTCAAGATCTCTCCTTCCTTGGCTTCTCCCCAGAAGTCCATCTAGATGGCCCTTCTCCCCGGAGCAGCCTCCTTTCTGGTTTCCACGGCAACACCTCTGAGCCCGCCCTTTCTCTATTCTCGGCTTCCCCTTTGGAAGTGGGGGGCTTTGGGCTTTGGCTTTCTAGGCCTAAGTCACCTCACCCATCTTGGCCTTTCAGATGACATTCATCCTGGAGTGACAGCCTCAGCTCTGGGTTTGAATCTCAGCCGTGCTACCTGGCAGTTGGGTGACCTTGGACGGCTTTTCCACATCTCCCTCTTGCTATCAGTGAAACCCATGCTCCAAATGGGTGCTATGAACACTGAGTAAGGTGTCACCTGTCTAGCACAAAATGGGCACACAACGAAGTCGAGAGATCGTGACCAATATTCCAAGCACCTTCCCACCCCAGGGCCTTTGCACTGGCTCACCCCACTATCTGGAATGCTCTTCCCTTTATTTTCCTAAGGTGAGCTCTTTTTCATTCAGGTCTCTTGACTCCTAGGGCTAAAGCAGTCCCCAGCCAGCCACTGTCACCCCACCTAATGTTCCGCAGGACACCGTTGTTACTGCGTGTTTCCTTGCTTGCTTTCCTTCGGTCCCCGACTTCCCAGATTCAAGTCACGTCCTCAGCAGAGCAGGGACTTGGGTCTGTTTTGTTGGCTTGATTGCCCCACGTCTAGAAGTCACCCGTTGGTACTGGGTACTAATTCATCGTAGGAATGAAGCAGAGGATGGCTGCAGTCTCCAGCCTGGGCCTGGACTGTCAGTGGTGGCACGGTGGAGACACAGCTTGCTGTCACCTACAGCAGCTTGAAGAGTTCTTTTCAGAAACTTCCAATCAGGCGAATCCAGGATTCCTGGCTTGGAGGAGGACGAGTTTCAGGATGAGATTAATGAGGCACAGTTGGAGTTTATTGGGAGACTTTAATAGAGAGCTTAAGCACAAGGGTTAAGAGAAAGAGAAAGGTTGAGGAAGGAAGACATACCCTAGGTTACCGGTGTGGGTTTCTCAAAGAAAATCCCCCTTCCTTATCTACACACACACACACACAGACACACACACACAGACACACACACACACACACACATATGAACATATGATATATATATACATACATATGATTTTGCTGATTATTGAAGTTACTGTCTTCAAAGCATTACTAAAAAAATAGAATGAGCTCACGGGCGGTCCCTGAGGAGAACCTGACAGAATTACTATGGCTCAGGCAGAACCGTAGGTCACAAGAATGCAGAGGGCTAGGATAGCTTCATTGTCAATAAAGTTGATAGCCTTGTGAGCGTCACAGCAATGCCTGGGTGAGCAAGGAAGCCCTCCCCAAGGTCATCTGCGTCAGCCTGGCTCATTGCCATGTGAACACAGGACAGGGATGCTGTCTCTGTGTTGGCAGTCTTCACAGCAGATGTTGTCATTGCTGGAACTCTTGCCTCTCAGCTGGCCAGAGGCGTCCAGCACACCCCATGCTTAGGCACTTCTTCTCTGCCCCCATGCCTTTTTATCCCACCACTGGCTGAGATGCCTCCATCACTGCCATCCTCATGGTCGGTGGTGGTGGAGGAAGAGTTTCCCACTTGGAAATCACCAAGGAATCCCTCTGTGTCTTCAAGCCCCAGCAATGCTGAGGGTCTCATCAATGCTCCTCAACGTCTTCCCCAAGCACAGTTGAAGCCACCACTCTTCCTCTGATTGGCTCCTGTCATTCCAAGAGGGACAGCTTTAGGAAAGACTGGGAGTCATAAATTACCATTCTGGACGATTGTGGGAATTTAGAACCAGAGTTAAGTGTAGACAGTGGTCACTTCTGGCTTCATGGAGGGGCTCAAGGCTGTACACATCCTAGCAGAGGGACAGGAGTGCAGGGGAAAGTGCCCAGTCACCCCCAGGTCAGAATGTCTCCCAGACATCCTCCTCATCCTCTTGGAATCTCAATGAGATTCCCAGAATGTGGTGGTTTGAATGATAATGACCCCCATAGGCTCATAGGGAGTGGCAGTATTAGGAGGTGTGGTCTTGTTGGAGGGAGTGTGTCACTAGGGGTGGACTTTGAGGTTTTAAGTGCTCAAGCCAGACCCAATGTCACTCTCTCTTTCAGCTGCCTCCTGATTCAGGTGTAGCACTCTCAGCTACTTCTCCAGCACCATGTCTGCCTGTATGCTGCCATGTTTCCCACCGTGACAATGATGGACTAAACTTCTGAACTGTAAGTCAGCCCAATTAAATGCTGTGGTCATGGTGTCTCTTCACAGCTATAGAAATCCTAAGATACCAGAAATTTCAGTCCCTAGGAATGGGAGGAAAGAAAGTCTTCTATGAACCCCCTGCCCCAAAGTCTCTCCCCCAATTCCCTCCTCAGGTTTCCTCCTCTCTGGCCTGGCATTCATCTCCAGGGCAAGAACAATGGGTGGACAGCAGAGGCATCTATGCCTAAACAGTGCCAGCTGTCTTCCAAAGTGCAGCTCCTCTGCTCCTAAGAGCTGGAGCCTGCTCAGCTTGTGAATTCAAGTGGACAGGGCCTGCGTATCAGTTACTTTTCAGGCTGCTATGATAAAAATACTCTGACATTAATTTGGGTTTATGGTGCATCATGGTAAGGAAGTTGGGGTTGCAGGGGCCACATTGTGTTGGAAGTCAAGCAGAGAGGTAACTATTTGTGCTTAGTTTCCATATTAATCAAGGTTCTCTAAAGCAGCAGAACTTATAGAATGAATCTCTCTTTCTGTATATATAGAAAGGGGATTTATTAAAATGACTTACAGGTTATGGTCCAGCTAATCCAACAATGGCTAGCTATGAGTGGAAAGTCCAAGAATCCAGATGTTGCTCAGTCCATCAGGCTGAATATCTCAGCTGGTCTTCAGTAGAGGCTGGTATCCCAAAGAATCAGGCTCTAATGCCAGTAAAGGAATGGATGTGTTAGCAAGGAGAGAGCAAGCAGGTAGAGAGCGCAGCTTCCATTTTCCATGTCCTTATATAGGCTTCCAGCAGAAGGCATGGCCCAAATTAAGGTGTGTCTTCCCCTTCAAGATTTTAATTAAAGGCATGTGTTTTCTTGCCTCAAGATCCAGATCAAAGGTGTGTGTCTTCCTACCTCAAAAGTCTGGACTAGAAGCGGATCCATCCATTTCAAACCAAGTATGGTAGTTTGAGAGTAACTGGCCCCCATAATCTCATAGGGAGTGGCACTACTAGGAAGTGTGGCTTTGCTGGAGTGGGTATGGCCTTATTGGAGAAAGTGTGTCACTGTGAGTGTGGGCTTTGAGGTTTTCTGTGCTCCAGATGTCACCCAGTGTCTCAGTTGACTTCCTGTTGCCTGCAAGATGTAGGCCTCTCAGCTAATACTCCAGTACCACATCTGCCTGCATGCCACCATGCTCCCCACCATGATGATAATGGACTGAACCTCTGAAATTGTAAGTGAGCCCCCTCAATTAAATGCTTTCCTTATAAGAGTTGTCATGGTCATGGTACCTCTTCACAGCAATAAAAATCCTAAGACACCAAGCAAAAAATGTCTGACAGGTGTGCCCTCCATTTCTGGATTGCAGTTCATTCCAGACATAGTCAAGTTGCCAACCAAAAATAGCCCTCACAGTTCCCTGTTTTCTATTTTCATCCCAGGATCCCCAGCTCACGAAATGGTACCACCTCCGATTAAGGTGGGTCTTCCCACCTCATTTAATCTAATCTAGATAATCCTTCCCAGGCATGCTGAGAAGGTTGTCTCCTAGGTGATCAAATTGACTGTGGTTAACCACTGTAGCTGCAGTCCCCACAGTTTCCTGGAGATTGGGTTGCAAAACACCCATCCATTGTCCATTCTGTTCAGCTGCTCAGATATAGGCCCTGGCTTTGATCTGCCCATCACCCGAAGGAAGTGGCTTCAGAGAATGGTCTAGAAGAAGAAGGGAGGAGAAGGGAATAAATTTTCTGTGAGTAATATTTGCCCCAGTTAGAGCGGGGAGTAGAGGTAATGACCCCATCATTAGAGGCATCCCATTTGAAGCTGGATGTTGTAAACAAGGCTGTGATAGGTGCTGACCCCCTCACTGAACCTATTATATTCACTTCAACGATAACGGTCTTCTGTTGTGGAAGCTGAGGTACATTGGAGGATGATTCTGGAGCCCGTGGGAGAATCTGAGGTCATCCCTGTTCCCCCCCTTATTTCCAGAGCTGTGGGGCTCCACAGAAACAAAAGGCAGGAGGCTGTGTGTGCGCTGGGTGACCCCTGAACATACAGCATCCTGCTCATGCACCCTGGATGGCCTGCCTCCTAGACAGGAGCTTCCAACCAGCCCACAGAGGCAGACTGTTTTGGGAGCTCCTAGCTTCCCGGGAAGTGCTGGTCCCCAGAGAAGGACCTTGCACAAAGGACAGGGTGGGCTTTAGACAGGACCCATTTTTTGCTCCAGTCTTGGCTGCAACCTTCTCTAGCATTGCCCCTGCCTCCTCCTTAACTCACACATGGACACTTGGGAGATCCCAAGTGCCTTCAGAAGAGGGATCTGAGACTCCGATCAGTTTAGTGTCCTGCTCACCCAGACAACTCAAAGCAAAGCCTGACCTTCTGGCCCCAGCTGTTCTCCAACCCTGGTCTGGGTCCACAGGTCACCTTACTGCCCCTTACCCACCATTCCCTTGCTCCCACAAGGCCACATCCCACCTCGTTTTGGCCTTACCCTCTTTGGGTTTCTGAGTCAGCTCTCTCATGGAGTCCACAGTTGGTTGGCCCTCTGGCTTTGAGGCCTGTGGTAATGTACAGCATGTCCTGGCAGGTGCCTGTGACGGAGGAAAATGCTCACTAACAACCAAAGAATGAAAGAGGGTCGTCTCCTAGTTTCCTTAAAGGCCATGTGCCCAATGATCTAAAGGCTTCTTTCCCACTAGGCTGTCATTGTTTCAAACCATGAGACTTAGGTGCCATTTGTTACAGTAGCACAGCCTAGCCTCACCTAACTGATACAGTGCTATTTACAGAGTTTCTCAATTTTGGGGTCTCAGGACCAATGGCCTTAAAATCCTATGGAGCAGTCTTGTTACACATGCAGATTCCCAGGCCCTACCCCAGAAGTACTGAGTCAGAGTGGTCAGGGGTGAACTCAAGAGCTGCCTAAGTAACTCCAGCATAAATCTCAGCCATGAAGGTCATGGGACGGGCCTTAGCCCCATCATCCTCTGCTTTCTCTGGAATATCATAGCAGACATACTCCACGGTCTAGCCTGGCTTCTGGTGATGGTGCTGGGCTTAGTCAGCCTCTGAGCTGTCGTTCCCTTAGTTTACAGCCAAAGCTCGCTACCTTTCCCTTCAGCTTCTCGTCCTTCCTTCCTTTCCTCTTCCTCCTCCCTCCCCAACCACTGCTGCCACCTAGAGAAGCTGCAGATCCCTTGGGCCTGCGTGGGGGAAGGGCCCCGCTGAGAGGTCTTGGAGTGAGAGTCTTAGAAACCCTGCATGATGGATTGAAGGAGACGAGACCATTCCCCACTGATGGCTGACGCGCCCGCCGCGGTGACAGGCGGCAGTGTTTGTGCTCTGAACCTGCAATCTCAGTTAATGGGGAAGATTGAGGGATTCGGAACGAGACACGTTGTGGGCCGCCACCGCAGGCAGAGATGCAGCTGGCAGAGAGAGAGCAGCCCTGAGCTCTGAGGCTTCTTGAAGGAGGGGCTGATGACTTCCCTGTCCCTGGGCAGATGGAGAGCCAGGTTGGTCCTATAGGCTCTCGGCTGCCCCTCAGCTCCCTATGGCTGTGTCAGGGGACCCGTGGGAGCCTCAGATTGCAACAAGTCAGGCTCCTCATGGACACTGTGGGCAGCCATCCTCTCAGGGCCCCCGTAAGGGATGTCCTGTACAGACATACACCCTGCAATGGCCCCAAGGAGCTACATGGAAAGGATTCCTAGCACCCTATTCTTGTCCTCTCTCAAGGAAGCTTTAGACATCCTTCTGGGGCAGCCTGAGGGAGGAGGGGCCAGAGAACCAGAATCAAAAACTTAGAGAGAAGCTGCTTGTATTTCCCCCACCTACCCCCCACCCCATCACTTCCTTTGGGGTTTTGAAGCAAGACTGTTCAGTAGCTGAAATCCTCACTACCACCTCCTACCTGTGTGACTCTGTAAACAACTCCATGTCTCGGGGTCTCTGTCCCCTAATCTGTAAGAACTGAAGGAAAAACAAAGACACCCTCCGCTTCCTGGAATGTTGTACCAGAAGAGACAGAGAGAAGTTGGCTAGTGACCCTTCCAGCACCTGTCAATCTCCCAGGAATGGAGTAATGTTGCAGATTGACTCAGGTGGTCTTGGGTGAGTCTGAGGTCCTACATTTCTCAAACTCACAGAGATCCTTCTGCCTCTGCCTCCCGAGTGCTGGGATTAAAGACTACCACTTTCTGGCTGAGGTCCTACATTTCTAGCAAGCTCACAGTGATTCTGATGCCATGGGTCTAGGAATGATAATAGGTGGATTTTTTGTCAGGACCACTGGCTCCCAAAGACCACACAGAGACTTAATATTAATTATAAATGCTAGGTCAATAGCTTAGGCTTGTTATAACTAACTCTTACAACTTAAACTAACCCATATTTCTTTTCTATGCTCTACCACATGGCAGTACCTTTTTTCAGCATGGCATTTTCATCTTGCTTCTCTCTGCATCTCCCGGTGACTCCACCCTCTTCTACCCCATGCTCTCTTTTTGTCTGCAAGTCCCACCTAACCTTTTCCTGCCTAGCTATTGGCCAGTCAGCTCTTTATTAACCAATGAGAGTAATACATATTCACAGTCTACAAAAAGATTGTTCCAGGCAGTGGTGGTGCACACCTTTAATCCCAGCACTGGGGGGCAGAGTCAGGTGGATCTGTGTGAGTTTGAGGCCAGCCTGGGCTACAGAGTGAGTTCCAGGACAGGCACCAAAACTACACAGAGAAACCTTGTCTTGAAAAAAAAAAACAAACAAACAAACAAAAAAAAAAGAGTTTATTTTGCTGGGTGGTGGTGGCGCACGCCTTTAACTCCAGCACTCAGGAGGCAGAGTCAGCAGAGTCAGGTGAATCTCTGTGCATTGGAGGCCAGCCCGGACTACAGAGTGAGTTCCAGGAAAGGCTCCAAAGCTACACAAAAGACAGTTTGGTACAAAGATGCAGATGATGATAGCAGGTGACTGGCCCATAGTGGGCACTTGAACGGTAGCTTAGTTGTTACCACCACCACCACCATTCTCAATACCACACAGATGAGACTCCTGACTACAGCCCACACTGGCCTTCAAAACTGCCCTCATTCAAAGCTAACAAATGGTCGATGAATCAAAGCAGGGTTCCCTCTAAGCTTCGCCCAAAGGACTGGTCCCAGGGCCAGCTCGTCTGCTGGGCATCTTGGTGGTAGCCCTTGTTCTCAGGGACTCCATGGATAGAGTAGGAAGTCACTATCTCATGAGACAGCATCCATGGAGGGGCTAGGAAGGGTGTGGGATTCTGTAAACCAAGAGACACCACAATGTATGGAAACCTGTCCTGGGCTCAGTGGAAGGCAGTGGAGGCCTCAATGTCCCCAGGGGCTGGCTGAGCTGCTGGAGGCCTGAATGAAGCAGGGAGGAAGGACTACTGGAGACCTCTGTGTCCCTTTGTCTCGATTTCTCTTAGGTCCTCTCAAAACAACCTTCCCTCGCTCTTATTAATTACCTCATTAATTTTTTTTTATTGAGACAGAGTCTCACTAGTCCGTGTTGTCCTCAAATTCATGGTCCTCCTGGTTCAGACTCTAGAGCAGTGGTTCTCAACCTGTGGGTCCAATATCAGATATTTACATTATGAGTCATCACAATAGCAAAAGTACAGTTATGAAGTAGCAACGAAATAATTTTATGGTTGGGGGTCACACAGCATGAGGAACTGTATTACAGGGTTGCAGCGTTAGGAAGGTTGAGGACCACGGCTGTAAAGTGTTGGGATTACTGCCCTGCATCACCATGTTGGATCCCCTTGCTTTTTAAGAGGATGTAGCACAAACCCTAATTGGTCTTATTAATAAAAACTCAGAGTCAGATATCAGGGTGAAAGCTGAAAGATCAAAGAGGCAGAGCAGCCAGCCACCAGTTCTTATCTCTACGACGTCCTCAGCCTGAAAGGGCAAAGCGCTCCTGTCTCCTCCTGCCGTATATTCCTCTCTCTCTGCCCAGCCATATCACCTCCTGCCTTAACCTCCCTCCTGCTAGGATGAAAGGTGTGAGATCCCAAATGCTGGGGTCAAAGGTGTGTGCCACCACCGCCTGGCCGCTATGGCTAACTAGTGGTTTAGCTCTGCACTCTGATCTTCAGGCAAGCTTTCTTTGTTAGCTCACAAACAAAATATCACCACAAGAGGAGACATTACTTAAGATCCTATGTCTATGACGGTAGGTCTTGGGTCCCCTGCATGAGATGAGGATAGCACGATTGTTTCAGCGTTGTGACCAAGACAGGTAGGAAAGCTATTTGTCACATGGGATGAAATCAGACATAATTGTCTTTGAATGTCTGTATGAATGTACTGTCCATGTTAGAACGTGTGTGTGTGTGTGTGTGTGTGTGTGTGTGTGTGTGTGTGTGCATGTATGAGTGTGACTCCTCAGAGAGACTCTCAGGGCTTTGCATGTTCCTCTGTAAGACCTGTAATCACCCACTCATTGCTTCATACAGTCCTTCAGCAGACTAAGTAACTGTATGATAAATTATAATTTTGTTAAATGCCGTGGTGCCATCAGAGCATATCATGGGGTCACTTCACTACCCATCATTTTATGAGGCCACAAGCCCATGAGATCTCTAGGGACCATGTCTTCCTGGTTCAAGGACATCAACACCTGCTCTTTCTCCGCTTGCCAGGCTACCGAGTGTGCTCTTAGGGCCTCAGCCTTTACCCACCCCACCCCCAGCCACACTGCCCCTGTTTCTGCATATAGCCTGTTTCATCTACGTCACTGCGGTGTCTCCAGCCTCTGCAGGCCATATTTCTCTTGCTGCTTTTACACAGGAGGCATGCAGGAGTCCATCCAGATGTGTGCCCCTGGACAGATGTGCATGAAATCCTGGGATGTGGGACAGTGTACTCTTGGGTCTGAGGTCTGGGCGATTGGGAGTCTTTCTGGGGGAGCTATGACTATCTCTCGGTGTGTGGCTGTGTCTGAGCTTGGTGGAGCCTGGCCCCAGTCCCAGCCTGCCCTGGAAGCCCCCTGCGTTGTCCTGCCAGTAATTACAGCAGATAAACTGCTCTAGTTGAGGCCGCTGTCCCCGGCTGGCTGCCAGCCTCGGGGCCCCAGGCTGCGCCATGGGAGTCCATTCATTTTAATAAGAGGTACACCCTGTGTCATTAAGAGGAGTGTTTATTACTGTCGCCACGCACTGACAGCAACTTCCATCATCGTTAACCGGCAGATGGGGGGAGGGCAGGGGGGCTGCGCACTGCAGCTTTTCAGGAGCCAGGCCCAGCTGGTGAGGCTCAAGAGCTGGTCTCCCTCTTCCCTCCCTTACCCCGGGACTACTACGTGACAACCTCTTTCTAAGCAGGAACAGAATTTTTGGAGCCTGGACCTGCTTGCAAGGTTGAGGGCCAGGAGACAATGGATACTGGAGGGGGATTAAAATCCACCCAATGGTCCAGGGTGTGAAAGAGACCTCCGGGTTAGAGCTTGCTTCCCCAGGGTTAGGCAGGGGTGACCCTGTGGCCCACCTGCCTGATGCTTCCTGGGTTCACCCGGGGGAGGCCACACTCAGCTCTACCTGAAATGCCCCACCCCAGGAGCTGCCTGATTGTTGATTGTTCCTCAGAATCCCACAGCTTCTGCTGAGTCTAAAGTGGCCACACACTCACCCTAGCCTGCCCCAGTGCACTCCCAGGCATCCTTAGGTGAAGGTCCACAGCCCTCTCTGTCCAGTGATGGAAGCTCCAAGGCGAGGGTGGAGCAGATGAAGCAGATGCCTGAATCCTTGTCCTTCCTTCCTTCTGTCTGTCCATGAAATAACAAGAAGCTCTCTAGACTAAAGAACAGAGGTGTCCAGGCTTCTGACTTCTCAGAGTCTTAGGATTTTTTCCACGATGCCTAAGTCTAAAGAAACACCAGCTGTCATTTTCTGATATAGCTGTTCCTACACAACGTAAGTGTGCTTTCCTGAACAACGAATTAGCCATTTGGGGGGAGAGAATGTAGTCCGTGAAGTGCCCGCCATCCAAGCATGAGGACCTGTGTTCAATCTCTAGAACTCACATAAAAAAGCCAGGTGTGGAGCTGGGTGTTGGTGGCAGGCACCTTTAATCCCAGCACTGGGGAGGCAGAGGCAGGAAGAAGATCTCTGTGAGTTCGAGGCCAGCCTGGTCTACAGAGTAAGTTCCAGGACTGTCAGGGCTACACAGAGAAACCCTGTCTTGAAAAAAAAAAAAAAAAA
>CABHPP010143470.1:18922-32460 GCA_902168425.1 Peromyscus attwateri
GGTGGGTGGTGGGTGGTGGGTGGTGGGCGGTGGGCGGTGGGCCAGGGAGAGACCCTGTCTCAAAAAAAAAAAAAAAAAGGTGGAAGCAGCTGAAGAACAATATAACAACACCCAAAGTTGTTCTCTGGCCTATACACACACACAGTCACCAACATACACATGAAAACACACACACACACACACACACACACACACACACACACACACACACACACACAAAAGCCTGATATACATACACTAAAAAAAAAAAGAAGAAAAAAAAACCTTGGTGTAGGGGCCAGAGAGAAGTCTCAGCAGTTAAGAGCACTGGTTGCTTAGGTTTGGTTTCCAGAATCTGCATAGGACCTCACAGAAGTCCATGAACGTACAGACTGCTTTTTTCACGGTCATGGTGTTCTACACAGTACTGCTTCTGACCAAAGAACTCACTTCGCAGTCAGGGATGTGTGACAGTGGGCCCATGATCATGGAATCCATTGGTCTTACCACGTTTCCTGCCATCCCAAAGCAGCTGGCCTGATAGAAAGATGGAATGACCCCTTGAAGACAGTTACAGCACCATTTAGGTGGCTGGGACAGGGTTCTCCAGAAGGCAGTCTATCAGTATCCAATATATGGTACAGTCTCTCCCATAGTCAGGATCCACAGGGCTAGGAATTGGAGGGTGGGGGGGAAATAGTTCAACTCACTATCACCCCTAGTAGGAAAAGTTTTACTTCCTATTCCTGTTACCTTAACCTGGAAGTTTGGGTTCTGGAGGCGTGAGTGCTCCAACCTCGGAGACACAAAAACAGTCCCTTGAACTGAAAGCTCAGACTTCCTCCTGGCCACTTTGGGCTTCTGATGCCCTTAAACCAACAGGCTGAGAAAGGAATAACAGTGTTAGGAGGGGTGACTGACCCAGACTACCAAGGGGAAATTGGATTGCTTCCACAACGGAGGTGAGAAAGATTATGTCTAGAGTTCAGGAAATCTTTAGGGCATCTCTTGGTGCTGCCACGTCCTGTGACTAAAGTCAGTGGGAAACTGCAACAACCTAATCCAGGCAGGATGACAAAGGGCACAGACCCTTCGGGAATGAAGGTATGGGTCACTTCTCCAGGAAAAGAGCCAAGACCTGCTGAGGTTCTGGCTGAGTGTGAAGGAAGTACAGAATGGGTAGTAGAGGAAGGTTTTGTTAAGAATATGTTTGCAGAGATATTTGTGTTTTCTTTCCTTAATTTCTTTATTATGTAATGAACATCAATTAAGAGAATGTCAGTGGTATTGCTATTTAAGTTTGAGCTACTAAAAGGATGTCCCTCAAGGGACATTGCCTCCTATTCTAAAATTTATAATGTGTTTGCAGTTGTAGGATGAATGGATAGTTATATCATGTTAGGCATAATTATGACCTGGTTAAATACATGAGTTTGTGACTGTATGTGGGACATTTATGTCATATTAGGTATAATTATGACCTTGTTATTGTTTGTATTTGGAAATTAAGGATGACATAAGGAGATATGATGATGTGTCAGGTTGACAAGGGGTGAACTTGTGATGGCTATTCTTGACTACATCTAGAATTAACTAAACACCAAGCAGTTGGTTATACTTGTGAGGGATTTTTTTTCTTAACTAAATCATTTGAAGTGGAAAGACCCAGTTCTAATCCAGATCATTTGTTGTGGGAAGATATACCTTTAATCCAAATCATTTGAGAAGGGAAGATTCCCCCTTTAATCTGGGGCACAGCTTCTGTTGGTAGCCTGATATACAGACATGGAAGAAGGAAGCTTGCTCCCTTTGCCTGTTTGCTCTTGCTCTCACTGGAAAGTCCGCTCTTTCACAGGCATTAGAGCTTACTTCAGGATTCTATCAACCAGCTAAGCTATCCATCCTCATGGACTTAACCACTGAACTCCTGACTCTTCCACTGGTAGACGGCCATTGTTGGACTAGCTGGGCCACCGTCAGTACGCCACTCTAATAAAGCCCTCTCTATTTCATCATATCTGTTCTGTTCCTCTGGAGAACCCTGACGAATGCGTGATCCCAATGCCCCCTTTAAAGACATGTGACCGGTGACCCACTCCTTGAAGGCTCTGCCATCTCACAGTAGTGTCACAGCGCTGGTGACTAAGCCTTCAGCACATGACCCTGGGGAGACATGTCAGATTCAAACTCCCATTTGCATTCCAAATTGAGGTGTTTTAAGTCAGCAACCTAGGAAAACCAGCTTTCACTGGAAAGAATGGAGTAAGATCTCTCATTAAAACTCTAAGCCCAGCTGGGTGGTATTGGCTCACGCCTTTAATCCCAGCACTTGGGAGGTAGAGCCAGGCCAATCTCTGTGAGTTCGAGGCCAGCCTGGTCTATAGAGCGAGATCCAGGACAGGCACCAAAACTACACAGAGAAACCCTGTCTCAAACAAACAAACAAACAAACAAAAAACCTCTAAGCCCAAACTACCTTTTCCAGCATAATTGAAAAACATACAAACAGCGTTGAAATGGAGATGCCATCTATGGCTAGATAATGCTGCTCTTAGGGGCAGCAAGACAGAAACCAAGAATCCCCAGGCCAGATGTGGAATACTTGCGGGGTGCTCTTGGTCAAGGAGAACTGAGAGGCCCCCAAAGTCGCACAGGCTCTTGCTTTTATGTTCAGCTGCCCATCATCCCTAGATGAAGAAGACCCTATTACTAAAGACACCACACCCCATAATTGCAGAGAACAGAAATCAAGCTAGCGTTGAGCTAGAAACCTCCTACCTGCTGGCTGGCATTCAAAGTGGTGCTGGGAGGTACTCTGCAGGCCTCTGGAGGAGGAAGGCATGAGTGGTCGTACCCAGCAGTGAATGCTGTGAACCACACCACCAACCTGCCAGGCAAGTTGTGCCCACACCTGCAGGAGTGGTACAGCTGTTACCATGGGAACGAACCATTCTCCGGATGGATTTGAGACTGACCCCGTAAATTGGGGTCATCCTACACCTGGAGTGAGAAGCCTGGTCTAAAACCCCTATGCTTTGGGGGGGTCATAAGCCCAATGAGGGAGATGACTGTTGTTATTTACCTAAGTAGACAAAACATTTAACTGCCTTCTAAATACCTATATTTATACCCTCACACAAAAAGCCACTCTCAAGCCTAGTCGGAGAGGTTCCCATTTGTAGTAATTGTTGATCAGTGCAGACTCGTGGCTGTTTTCGATTTTGAGACTACATGACAGATGAGGGTTCAACTCTAAACAAGTCATTTCTACTATTCTCTTTAAGCTCAGGGAGCATTGCAGAGAAGGGCATAGAAAGAATGTAAGAGCCAAAAGGTAGGGAGAAGGGCAGTGGAATCTCATCCTCCAGACACAACATAGCGGGAATAACCATCAGCTCCTAGCAGCTGCAATCACTTGCACTTGGTGTGGCCCCGCACAAGACGGGCCCTCAACATTCAGTTATCGATGGGGGCGGAGCTCTGAGGGGCTAGCTGTTCCTGCTGAATAGTAGCAACTGATAGACTGGGAGATGGGGAGCCACGGTCTTCAATTGTGTGCTTGATGGTGAACACGCTAAGCTCCAATGGATACTTCCAATCCCACATAGACAGCCCTGGTCAAATCCAGACAGACACAAACTAACAAACAGACAGAAAAACCAGAAACAGACAGAAAAAACCATGAATATGGTAAAGAAGTTAGTAGGGAGAGGTGAGGCGGACAGAGGAAGGAGGGAGGTGAGAGGCAGTGGGAGTAAGAGCAATCAGAATGCATTATATGCATTATGAAATTGTCAAAAAACAAATGCAATTAATTTCTAAAAACCCTCTAATCTGCTACGCAGTGATGGCACACCCTTTAATCCCAGCACTCAGGAGGCAGAGGCAGGCGGATCTCTGTGAGTTGGAGGCCAGCCTGGTCTACAAACTGAGTTCCAGGACAGCCAGGGCTGTTACACGAGAAACCTTGTCTCAAAAAAACAAAAGCAAACAAACAAAAAACTCTCTAATTCACTTTGAGCTAAGAGCTCCCATGCTGTCTGAAGTGCAGGGCGTTTACCCACCAACCCCACAGCTCCCCAGAGTTTTCTTGAGTGAGAGCAGCAGGAAATATTAGATAGAAGGATTTAGATTGCAGAGATAAACAGATAGAAAATACAGGATAGTCTTGAGAGGACCTGGAACCTATTCCAACGGGCCCTGACTGTCTCTGCCCCAGGGTATTTATAGAGATGCCAAGGGGTGAAGCAAAAGACCTCCCTCCCAGCACAGCCAAGTGCAGACCATCTCAGACACCTACACTCAGGCCCGTGGTCCAATCATCCTCTCTATGCGGACCTGCTGGGTAAAGCCAAGAGGAACCTGAAAACGGGCTCCCACACTGAAGAATGTCAAGATATTGCCTGTGTTTGGACTAGAAACTGCTTAACTACTACCTAGCTGTAAGGCCTTTTCTCTCTGGGTTTCTATTTCGTATTGGCCAAATGAAGGCATTCGACAAGCTGAACTCCAAGTTACTCCCAGCACTCAGACCCCAGCACCATCAATGTCTTGGGCACAATCCTTCTTTCTCATGGGGGCAGTCTCGTACACTGAGGACCGTTTAACAGAATCCTGGATTCTACCCCTCTAGAACCCTAGAGTCTAGGAGAAGGGATGTATTTGGAGGAAGTGGACCACTTGCAGGTATGCCCTTGACGGTAGTAACTTCTTCCCTGCCCACACCTCTCTCACCTTCCTAATCATCGTGAGGTGAGCAGCTTTGCTCACACCCACACTGCCCACCGTGACGGTCCTCTTATCACAAGCCACCTTTAAGCTTATCTTCCCAGGCATTTTATCACAGTGATGAAATCTATCAAGGATTGATTCTATAGAGAGGGCTTTGTTTGGTGGCCACTCAGCAGCCATTGCTAACCCACTTCTCCACTGCCACTTACCAGACGGCATTGACACTCCTGTTCCCATCTTCCCTGTAGTCCGGGGTGACCGTGTGAACATCCTCTGGCTCATGATGTCTTTCTAGAGATGTAAAACCCTGCTTTTCCTTATGAAAATATCGAGACAGATTCCCTCTCTGTGTCTCAAAGAAGACCGTGATAGCAGGAACTACAGCAGCAATCCTGTGTCTATGAGGCACAAGTCACGAGCTAAAGACAGCAGAACAGAACAGAAGCATAGAAAGCCTGTCCCTTGATAGATGATTAAATGCCCAGATTAACCCTATGACCCCTGGCTTAGTATGCGGACTATCTGCATCCTGATAGTTAAGCTGTTGCTGCTGAGTGGTCTGTCACTTTTACCCGACTCACGTATCTCTTTTTGGCAGGGAGGAGACAGGATCTGTAGCCCAGGCTGGCCGCTAATTCCTATGTAGCTGAGTGTGACCTTGAACTTCCGATCCTCCTGCTTCCACACCCCATCTCTTCCAGTGCTAGGATTACAGGAATGTATGCCTAACCTGATTTATATGGTGCTGAGTTTCCAACCCAGTGTTTCACACACGCTAAGCAGCCACTCTACCAACTGAGCTCCACCCCAGCCCACAGATATTCCTATCTACTGCTGAAGCCAAGGCTAGACAAGAGACCCAGGGATAGACCCTGACTTTGAGGACTGTTGATCTGGGCCTCAAGGAAATGGAATTTGCCCTTCTTATTAAGTTGTAACTTTGGTTTTAAAGAGAGGGACAAATGCATGTTTTTCAATAGACAATGCCATACATTCATGATCGATTCAATGAGATTGATGCTGGTTTATCCAGTGTGTGGCTTTGCAGCCTACAGAAAGACAGGAAGGGCCCGGGGCCCAGCACTGTTCACTGTTCACACTAACCAGTTCTCCCTTTCCTGCCTCCTGACCCCATGAGGAGGAGGAAGCCTGGGACCCTGAATTTTTATATCCCTGCTCCTTTTTTTTTTTTCTTTGAAACAAGGTTTCTCTGTAGCTTTGTAGCCTTTCCTGGAACTCACTCAGTAGCCCAGGCTGGCCTCGAACTCACAGAAGTCTGTCCGCCTCTGCCTCCTGAGTGCTGGGATTAAAGGCGTGCACCACTACTGCCCTATCCCTGCTCCTTAATCAAGCTTAGCACAGTGAGTTTAGAGCTGGATAGAGGAATGTTGGTGAATAATACCACATTTTAAGTTCACATCTCTTGATCTATGAGTCCCAGCTTGTTGAGCAAATCCTTTCTTATCTTCAGTTCCACGCCAGGCGCTGTTCTAAGGACTTTATCAATACGGACTTTAATCATCCTGACAATCTCACAAGGCAGTGGCTATTCTTCTCACTAAGGAGGGCTCATCATTGGATCACCATAATCCTGCATGAAGTGTCTAGTGGCTGACCATAAGACACTGCTCTCATAGGAAACACGTGACATAGAGTGCAAATCACTTTTAAACTCACTATGTAGCTAAGGATGACCTTGAATTCTTACTCTTCCCATCTCTACTTCCTGAGTGTTAAAATTCCTGCTATGTATCATCATATCTGGCTTATGAAAGAAACATGGTTTTTTTCAGTGCTAGGGATTGAACCCAGGCCCCCATGCTTGTAAGGCAACCACCCTACCAATATAGGGTATTGGTAGGGTCTAAGCTATAGCCCCAGTCCACGCTTGGCATTTTGGCCACAGGTAGAATGCTGTCATGTGCTACATCATTGCAATGAGCTGGGATAAGGCCTTGGAAGCTACCAAGCTCAAACTGAATAGAATTGCCTATGAAGCCATGTACCTCAGTTTCTAGAAACTCTGTGGTGGCTCAAACCTCTAACCCCAGCACTTAAGAGGCAGAGGCAAGATGATTGCTGAGAATTCAAGTCTATCTTGGGCTCCAGGGTGACCCCCAAAAGGAACATGGGTAACTGACTGTTGTACGTGTTGGGGGAGTCATGGGTGTGTGGTTGCTGGTAGCTTCAGAGAGCCAGAGCTGTGATGGAGCTGCATAATATCAAGAGAACCTTGTTTCTGTGAGAACCTGGGTACCCAGGGCTGGGTGAACCAGGGGCTCATTCTCAGTTGATGAATACATCCTTTAAACCAGACCTCACGCTAGAGGGTGACAAGAGAGCCAGGATGGGCCAGGCCTCCAGGCCAAGGCAATTGCAACGGTAATGGTTGTTTGGACCCAGCCTCCGCTCTTCTTTGTGTTGGAAACAGTTCCATGTCTTCCTTGGGGAGCCACTCTGCCTTTCTTTCCATGGGAAAGTGTGATCATGAGGAATGTCCAATCCCCACAGGTGGGTGTATGAGGCAGGCTGGCCATTGAGAGACTTTATCTTCCTAGCCACAGGAATTGGTTCAGAAGTAGACATGTGACCCAAAGCAGATCAAAGAGAGGTCTGCTATTGTGTTTGTACTGATCAGGGGAGCTATCAACTTACTACTTTAAATTATTATTATTATTATTATTATTATTATTATTTGTGTGTGCATGCACAGTGTGAATAATGGAGGACATGCATGCATGGCTCACTTGCGGAGATTAGAGGACAAACTTTGTGGAACCAGTTTTCTCTTCCATGGGTTTTAGAGATCAAACTCAGACATCAGACTTGTGTTTTTAGGTGTCAAGGCTTTTACTCACTGAGCCATGCTAAGGGCTTGTGGTTACATATTGTGCACCCCAGTAAAACTTATCTGGGGACTGGAGGGCAGAGTCAGCCACTAGATTAGACTAGAGGCCAGACCGTGGTGGCACACACCCTTAATCCTATCACTGGGGAGGCAGCGATCCATTTGGATCTGTGTGAGCTCAAGGCCACACTGGAAACAGAGCCAGGCAGTGGTGGCACACACACTTTTAATCCCAGTACTGGGAAGAACACACGCCTTTAATCCCAGGAAGTGATGTCTGAGCAGAGAAAGGTATATAAGGCATGAGGAAACGAACTCACAGTCTTGAGACTGAGGATTTCCTAGAGGTAAGAGCTTGTGGCTGGCTTGTTCTGCTTCTCTGATCTTTCAGTTTCCACCCCAATACCTTGCTAACCTTTTAAGATTCGTGTTACAAGGGCTTACTACTTTTGTTGAGTTGGTGGGACTTACAGCGAGTCTACATTGGATGTGTTGAGTAATAACAGGATCCATGTACAAAAAGTCAAGAAACGGCGACAGGTTTCCCAGGAATATTCTTGGAACACTTGGAAGCCATAGTTCCTAAGTCTGGAGTTTTAGTTTCATGAACCGATACACACACTTGAACTGAGTCTTAGTTTTTGTTTTTTTTTTTAATGTAATGTCTCCTGCATGAGAGTAAGAGTCCCCCATGAAGATCCTGAGAACAGAAGGGCCGATGATAGTGGTGAGGGAACCCACAGTGGCCTCCTGGAATGTGAGAAAGAATGTTCTGAAGAGCAAGAGGCTGTGGCATTTCATCTATCTTGTCCTGGACTTTGTTCATAGGATAGAGAAGTGGACCAAAATGCCTCAATCCTGATACATAATCTTTCCACCTGAAATGTATAATTGGATGTGGTTGAGGCAAAGATTCAACAGAACGACCTGGTAGAGAGAGAGGTCTGAAAGAAGGTTCTTGCTCTCATTCTTCCTCTGTGCATGTGTGCATGTGTGCATGCGTACGCGCGCGTGTGCGTGTGCGTGTGTGTGTGTGTGTGTGTGTGTGTGTGTGTGTGCGCGCGCGTGCGCGCGCACCAGAGCAAACCAATTAACTCTCAGGATCCTGTCTTCCACTGTCTGCTGAGGTTACCAAGGGCCAAATGCTCCACCCAGATAGACTGAGTAGGCTGGAAGTAAGGTGAAGATGTGGCTGCAAAAAGTGTGAGGGGTCTTAGTGGGATCTCCCAGAAGGCAGCCCTGGCTTGCAGGGGCTTCTTCAGGAGTCATGCTCCCTGTGGAGAAGGGAGGTGATATGAATGACAGATCCAGGAGGGGCTAAGATGGATGCGACCATGGAACATGGATTACAGAAAACCTACCCTGTCCGAAGACTTGAAAATCTGAATCTGATGAACTCAATGTGACCATATAAAAGATGCAGAACAGCAAATGTGATGTCATGAGCTACAAGTCCCCATTAGTCACCACTGAGCAACACTTAAGGAATAGATAAGAAGGGCTTGGAAACCAGCTGGTGTCTTAGAAGTGGATGTATTTCTAAATCATCAACTCAGGGGACATGGCTGCCCAGGTCAGAGTGTCCATTCCTTCTCAGATGCTCTAGAGAGACCAGAGCTTTATCTAACAGGAGAGGCTTAGAAAAGGACTGGATATGTGCCACACACCTGACATCATTACAGCAGTGTCCTCTGTCCAGGTGGCCTGTAACCATGTAGGAAACACCATGCCAAGTTCTCTCTAGAGAGCCTATAAAGTTCCAGGTACAGTGATGCTCCTGCCTGAAGCCCACCTTTAAAAAGCTCCTCAGAGAGCTCCATCCAGGAGGGACTCAGCCAGGGTCTCTTTACTTGAGGTGGGTCTTCCTCTTCCTGGTAATAGGAAAAGCCAGCATCTATATCCTGTTGCCGCCCCATTCTGCCCTCCCTAGTGACATTGGGCCTTGTGTGGAGACTGCCAGCTTTGGCAAGGTTGATTGGGACCCACATGTCAGCTGGGGCCACTTCCTCATCACCGTAACTCTACGCCAAATAACAAGACCACCGAAATCTGCCCGAGCAGGCCTGGGGAACACACTCCATTACTCTCTTTTATTCACCCGGGAGATTTATGTAGCCTATCTCCCTTCCCTTTGTCCACCTGCAAGGGCCTATAAGTCATGTCCCCAGGCTGACAGGTCACAGGGCCTGTGCTGCTGCTCTGTCAGAGTGAGTGATGCCAGGGGGTGATTAAAAGAGAGGAAGGGTGAGGGGTCAGCAGCAGACGGCATGATGGGAGTTTGGAATGTAATTATCACTCCTGTGACATACGGCTTGGTCGTTCCCCCCCCTTCTCATAATAGATATACACACTTGGGTACAGCTCTCAGAGGGGAGGGGGTGGTGATGCAAGGAGATGGCCTGAAGGACCTGTGGAAAGGGGCTTTGTATAATGGGCCTCCCAGGTAAGTGTGGAGGACCAGACGCATCTTCAGCTCATGAGGAAGAGCGCCCTCCATACCCAGGAATTCTCTCAAGGGCCTTGGGACAAGGGAAACTAATTGTTGTCATTACTGTCATTAACTCAAAGGACTCTATCAGGGAAGATATGGGTGGGACAAGCTCATGGGGTAGTTAGATGGACTAGATGGCTCACATGGTCACACTCCTCTTTCTCAGTTCCCATTCCCACCGTGCACCTGGACCGGCCATAACTTGCAGTCAAAAATGGGGTTGTGTGAATGCTACGTCTGGATGTGACAGCGCTAAAGGGTCCACTTTTGTTGTCTTAGGGTTCGGAACCACCATGTAAGGAAGTCTGTGTTATCCTGTTGGAGACATCAAGTGAAGAGAAAGGCCCTGGAGGATGGCTGTGGAGAGAGAGAACGAGAGAGACTCAGATGTCTCAGGGCTACAGCCTTTCTGCTTGAGGGCTGAGCAAGAGAAAAAAGGTCATTTTGCAGTCTTCAACCCAAACTGCAGGTAGACTCAGAGCAGAGATGAGCCATCCCAGCTGAGCTCTGCCCAGCCGACTCCAGGATCGTACAGTCATAGGCAATAGCGTGGTGGCTGGTTTTAGCTATGCTGTTTTGCAACAACTCTCTTACTGATCAACCCATCTCCTCCTTGGGTCCCTTTCCTCAATTTGACATAGAAATCATGAAGAGTCAGGAACAGCATCCGGACGAAAGCCGTGTTGGGGCTTCTGTGTCCAAGCATGAGGGGAAAGACACACAAGACAGTCTCTGGGCTGCTCTGGAGGAAGCTTGTATCGTATGAGGCGTTCACTTTCGGTCCCATTGGGGCTTCTGCTGTTTCGATAAACACTGTGACCAAAAGAATCATGGGGAGAAAGGGGCTTATTTAGTCTTTACACTTCAAGGTAACAGTCTTATCAGGAGAGGGAAGTCAGGGCAGGAACTCAAGCAGGACAGGAACCTGGAGGCAGGAACTACAGCAGAGGCCATGAGGAACACTGCTTACTGCCTTGCTCCCTGAGGCTTGCTCAGCCTGATCTCTTATAGAACCCAGGACCACCTGCACAGGCATGGCACTGCCCATAGTGAGCTGGGCCCACACACATCAACCATCCATCAAGAAAATGTCCTACAGACTTGTGTACAGGCCAATCTGATTGGGGCATTTCCTCAATTGTGGTTCCCTCTCACAAAATCACCCTAGCTTGTGTCAAGTTGACATAAAACTAACCACCACACTGTTGCAGTCTTTGGAACAGTGGTAGCTGGGAAGTCTGCAGGCACCATCTGCAAGAGTTAAAGGAAGCACGTGATATAAGCAGGAAAGACACTGCCTCAGTTTTTTTATGAAGGGACAGATTACTCTGTTTTGAATTTAATTTAATTTTTATCACCTGTCCACAGCTGCCCTTGGAATACCATGGCCTCGTTCTTCCTCAGGACAATATGAGCTTTGGGAAGAAAGAGCTGGGAAGCAGCCAAACTTGAACCCAGGGCAGGAAGATCGGAGGAGAGGGCCTCTGAGGTAATCAGGGTTTTTATAAATGTTATTGTCTCTATCCTCAGGATCCTACTCCCAGGCCTCCTTCCCAGTGTGTGTGTTTATGTGTGCATGTGTGTGCCTGTGCATGTCTGTGTGTGTGTGTGTGTGCGTGTGTGCGTGTGTGCGTGTGTGTGTGTGTGTGTGTGTGTGTGTGTGTGTGTCCATTTGGAGGTTAGAGGCTAACCTTAACCTCAGGTACCCATCTTGTTTTTTGAGACAGGATATCCTACTAATCCATAGCTCCCAGATTAGGCTAGGCTGACTGGCCAGCGAGGCTCAGGGATCTGCCTGTCTCTGCCTCCCCAGAGCTGGGATTAGAAGTGTGGGTTCTGGGGGCTGGAAAGATGGCTCAGAGGTTAAGAGCACTGACTGTTCTTCCAGAGGTCCTGAGTTCAATTCCCAGCAACCACATGGTGGCTCACAACCATCTGTAATGAGATCTGGCGCCCTCTTCTGGCCTGCAGGCCGAACACTCACTGTATACATAATAAATAAATCTTTAAAAAAAAAAAAGGTGTCCAGGGCAGAAAGCCCATGAGTTCCCAGAACAAGGTAGTGGTGTGGCTAGGGTGTGGACACAAAGCATTTGGGGTTTGAACCTGAAGTCCGGTGAAGTTGTTGCTGACAGAGGCCAGGCTGGTCTCTTCCTAAATGCCTTCAGAGGCACTGTTCACAGAGACTCCAAGAGGTGAATGCCTCCTCTTCCTCTCCCTTTCACAGCATCAGTGTAGAGGGTTGTGGGCATAGGAGCTGCACAATCTGGATTCCCATCTGAGGTCTTCCCAGAATGGCTGTGTGACCTTGGATACATATCTCAATCTCTTTGTGCCAGCTTCTTTTTTCATCAGATGAGATTAACTATACCATTCACCACATTAAAATAAGTATGAGGGTCAAATAATTCGATGTCTATAAAGACTGTAAGGGCTGGAGAGGTGGCTCATAGGTTAAGAGCACACACTGCTCTTGTAGAGGACCTGAGCTTGGTTCCCGACACTCACATTAGGTCACCCACAACTACCTATAAGTCCCACTCCAGGGAACCTGACATCCTCTTCTGGCCTCAGTGGGCACCTGCATTCATGTGCATATACCCACCCACCCCCAACACACAGGTAAAAATAAAATAAAGCCAGGTGTGGCGGCACACATTTTTAGTCCCAACACTCGGGAGGCAGAGGCTGGCGGATCTCTGTGAGCTCTAGACCAGCCTGTTTTACACAGCAAGTTGCGGTGAGAACCCGTCTCAAAAAAACAAAACCAAAAAGTAATACAAAACCAAAAAAATATTCCTGTACTTGTGGGGCTTCTAATTATTACTGAGTAAAAAAAAAAAATGTGATGGAACACATAAAAAGCTATTTATGTGGAAGTAAAACCACACCCCAAAATAATAATATATATTTTATTTAAATTTCTGTTTTATTTATTTATTTATTTACTTACTTACTTATTTATTTATTTATTTACTTACTTACTTACTTAGTGTCTGCACATGTCTGTGTCACGGCACACACCTGGAGGTCAGACAACATATAGAAGTTTGTTTTTTCCTTCCACCGCGTGGGTTGCTGGGAGCAGACTCAGGTTGTCAAGTCTAGGCAGCTGGCGCCTTTACCCACTGAGCGTCTCAGCAGCCCCCGGTAATGTGTATTTTTTTTCTTTTGTTCTGTGAATGACAGAGACTTCCTTTTCACGGTGCTAGAAGCTGAGGAGTCTGAGATCGAGGCACTGGCTGGTGCAGCATCTGGTGAGGCTCACTCTGTGCTTTGAGGCTGGTCAGCCTCAGGCTGTGTTCTTGGGAGCATATTCTCTAAGAGCACACAGACATGTAGGTAGGTGTACCGAAAAAGAACTGAACAGTTAGACACCAGGTTGTTGCTGGTGGGAGAGTCAAGGAAGCCTGAAGATTACTCAAGCATTATTGATACACAATCAGGAAGAGTTTGTTTCCATATACTTTTTATAGACAAAGTGTGTGT
>CABHPP010143470.1:32560-43107 GCA_902168425.1 Peromyscus attwateri
TTTTTTTTTTTTTTTTTTGGTTTTTCGAAACAGGGTTTCTCTGTGTCGCTTTGCGCCTTTCCTGGAACTCGCTTGGGAGACCAGGCTGGCCTCGAACTCACAGAGATCCGCCTGCCTCTGCCTCCCGAGTGCTGGGATTAAAGGCGTGCGCCACCACCGCCCGGCTCCATATACTTTTTATAGACAAAGTGTGTGTATGTGTGCGTGTGCATGTGCATGCGCGCGCGCGCGCGTATGTGTGTGTGTGTGTGTGTGTGTGTGTGTGTGTGTTGTGCACATATTTGAGGGGGCACATGTACCTATGCATATGTGTAGAAGTCATGGGAAGATGTCAGTGTGTTCCTTAATAGTCCTCTACTTTATTCCCCAGAGACAGGATCTCTCACTGAACCTGTAGCTTACTGCTTTTCCATGAGCCTGGTTGGTTGACCAGTAAGCCCTAGGGATCTTCTTGTCTCTGCTCTACCCTTGCAGTACTGGGGTTATAGGTATGACATGCTCAGCTCAGCTCTTTAGCTTTTTTACATTATTTATTTATTTATTTATTTATTTATTTATTTATTTTGTGTGTGTGTGTGTGTGTGTGTGTGTGTGTGTGTGTGTATGTATGTGTGTGTAGGTCAGAGAACAACTTGCAGTAGTTGCTTCTTTTTATCCTGGGGATCCAACTCCGGTCATCGCGCTTATTGGCAAACTCCTTTCCTTGCTGAACCATCTCCCAGGTTCCAAGCTCTGCTTTTTATGTGGGTGCTGGGGGTGTAAACTCAGGTTCTCATGCCTGCACAGAAAATGCTCTTATTTGCTGAGCCATATCCTCAGTCAATCAGAGAATATCCTTTTTGTGGTATAAACCTTGAGATTAGACAAATCTGATGTGTTAGTCTCCACTGGCTTCCAGAGCAAATCCCTGTATGCCGGATGTCATAGACAACCCACACTTTACCAGGTTTTGAAGGCTTGAGTGGTCCAAGGTCAAGGCTCCAATAGACATAGTTCCAGACAAGGGCCCTCTTCTGGGACCACAAATGACTGCTTTCTTTCTGTGTTCTGGCTTAAGGAATACGTCCTTCTTTTTATAAGGATACTAATTGCCACAAGGGCCCTTCCCACAGGACCTCATTTAATCCTAAATTCCTCAAGGACCCACCATGAAGTCCTATCATTAGGACTTGGGCTTGTGAACACAAGCATTCAGTCTGTAATATCTGAGTTAGAATCCCAGTCATTACTGCATGACTTTGGCATATTATCATTCTCTCTCCAACCCTGTATACTCAATTACAAAAAAGGGGTTCACACCCCTCACTTCAGAGAACTGTGGTGAGTTTTTAAAAACCTACAAATATAAGTCCCAATTCCCTGGCAACTCAAACCCTGCTCTGTGTTTGAACCCAGACCCCTAATGGACCTTATCTTCTCTTTCCCTTAATTCATGCACATGACTATCTGTACTTGAGTCTCAGACTAATGTGATGGAGAAAACAATAGTATAGATGTCCATGTCCTCCAAAGTCCCCAAAATACACCTTCAGTTGGACTTCTTTAGGATTTGGGTTTGTCTTGGGTGATTTTGGAAAGGGTTCAAGGAAGCTTTGCTCTAAGCTCTGTGTTGTTAGGAAGTGGCTAGTTTTCAAATGATGTATATAATCAATTTTAAGAATAAATTGACTTAAGTTAAAGCTATAATTAAAGAAGCAGCCATTATCCTATTAGCTAGTTGTGCTAAGGGCAATGTTTTTGAGATCTTGATGATACTTGATTCATCATGGTCACGAAGTGGCTTTGTCTGATTCTTGTGAAATTATTCACACTCCCCAGGAAAGCACCAGGAAGTCTCTGTGGGTGCCAGGCCAGTGCTGATGCCAGAAGCACCCTTTCTTCCTCATATAGGAACTTCTTTGAATCCAAACCAGGCATTTGTAAGGCCTTGGCCAATGACAAGAAAGGAATTGTTCTGTTCTGGTTCAGATTAGATGACTTTAGCCGAAGTAGCTCCCCGTCCTTCTTTCTCGGCTCTACCTAGCACCACCCCCAACACTTCAGGGCAACAGAATACTCAAAAGGCAGGGATCTGTGCACCTTGCAGATGGGCCAAGTCAGGAGTGGTGGGTACTTGGAGGCTGGAGGTAGAAAGAGAACTTTCCCTTATTGAGAAGTTGAAAGTCCTATTCTCAGCATAGTATGGAGCTGAGTCAAGGTGGGAGGTAGTGAAGAGTGTTCCCATGGAGAGACGATGGTCATGGAACCAATGCATGTTAGTGCTATGGAAGCCATCTGGAACAAAGGAGTTAGGGACCATCTTTCACTGCAGAACTTTTTCTCAATGGGAGGCTGCGTAGAAGCTGGGCACACAGCAGTGATATGAATGGAACTGTTGAAGATGAGTCAGATGAGATCACTGCCCACTTCCCCCTAAACCTTAGGTCACTGCAGCTCACCTGGCCCAAACCCCAATTCTCACTCAACAGTTCACTCTCCAGAAGTCTAGGAAAAGGCAGTTTTCCATTTAAGGCCCTCCCTCCCTTCCCCACCAACCTAGTTCTGATCTTCCATGGCTCTTGGGGCTTTGCCTATGTCTTGTGCGGGTCTCCAGATAAGATCTCTCTCAAAAGCCTCCACTTGACAGTGTGTGCTTGGGCATGTTATAGTCTAGAGCGCACAAAAAGGACAGGTTCTGGAAATGGCTCACACTGGCTCCTATCAGCTTACAACAGGGGCACCTCTCATCTTTTCCCAGCTCATGGTCAGTAATAGCAGGTTGGTACCCAGAAACAGTCACGATGGGAGAATTCATACCATAGAAATGGGCAAATGTTATACTTGGGGCTTTCTGCATGCCCTTGTGAAGAGCCAGTTCGACCCTAACTAGCATACACTTGAGAGAGAGAGAGAGAGAGAGAGAGAGAGAGAGAGAGAGAGAGAGAGAGAGAGAGAAACCTGTCTTTCCCCACTACATTTTATAAAGCTAGACCCTCATCCATCTTCATCTTGTTCACCATCCAGGAATTAGTACTTGCATAAAATAAGAGAGTTTCTTTGGTACCAACCTAAGTGCATACCATTCCGTGACTGATCTAGGTTTATGCTCTGAAGGTTTGGTATGCTCATGGTGGTACCCACCCTTGGTGCCTCTGCATCCTAGAACTGTAAAGGTAGCATAGCTGCTCATCCCTGCTGGTGGTACTTGGGAAACATTAGTGTAAAATCCTTCTACACTTCTCCATCCCTGAGATAGCCTCAGCTACTGTTTCCTCTCTGACTGCTCCTCTGCAGAGCCCTTAGCTTTGCTGAATGGAAACTGAAGGCCATGTTCACATCTCCAGGAGCACCAGGGGCTGCTTAGGAAGGACCATGATTCATCCATCTTGGTATGAATGAGACTGTACTTTCAGCCAGCATGGGAGTAGCTAAAGGGAGTGAGGGTATAGAGGAAGAGTAAACTGCCCCCACTGATAAGTCCTACACAGCCAAATCCAGGGTAAATTCAGAGAGGCCTGAGATATGTATAATGGAGGGTCCACCAGAGAGCCTGCTCAGTCCTTCTCAATTCTACATCCCACTAATCTAAAGGACAGGAATCCTGGGCCCAAGTCAGGAGCCACTCAGCCAGCCAGTCTGGTTGTTCTTTGCCTATAATCTCCACAGAAGCACTTGTTCCTCATACCTGATTTTCTAGATTTTTCTGAGTCCTCCAGGCTGGAGGGAATTTGTTTATGGCAAATCTAGGTTTTCTTTCAACCAGAGTGTTCATATACAGACATCTCCTTGCCAGGGAGTGTCGAGAGGGTGCTTAGATACATCCTAGTCTTCATCCTTTGATATCTTGGGTGCATATGTAACATGTCATGATCTGCACCCCTAAAGAGCTGTGCATGGCAAAGAAACAGTAAAAGAAACAAAGGCAGAGCCATCTGCCAGTGTGTCTGCTTTTGGCTGGCGCGGGCACCAGTGTCAGGGGCTGCTGGGAATTGAGGGCGCTCAGAGGCTTGTAAAGCAAGAGAGAGGACACATGGAAGAGATGGAGAAGGAAAATGATCTGAGGCTTCCAGAGGAGGATAAGAACGATTGGGCCAGAGGAAAGTGTGGGACGATGAGGACATGCTGTCCCCAGATGGGTGCTGGGGAGTCCCGCTGGAGCTCGGTGGGTGGGCGCGGCTGAATCCCTGTACTGTCCAGACACTGGGAGGAGGCGGGGCAGAGAGCTGGGGAGGAGGGGAAGACAGCGTGACTGTGTCTGATCTACAGTGACGAGTACCAATGTTAACTGTCACCTCTCATCTCCAAACTAAATCACACCTGGAATTGGAGCCACCGAGGAGCTGATAGAGTCAGCCTCGCCAAGGCGACAAGTCAATCAGCACGGAGATGCGCACTCGGAGACAGGCTCCACCAGGTCCGGCGCCTTCATTCATTCTGGGATTTACACTTGTCAAACAGCCGCCTGGGGGTGGGCAGGAGGAGGGGTGCGCAGGAGGCTGGTCTCACTTCAGCTCCACTTAAAATGAGATGACTGGCGGCTTTCCCCCAGGGCCCTCGCAGGCCGGGTCCCCTTACTCTGGATGGGGAAGGATTGGCAGGCTCCCAGGCAGCCTTATGGGATGCGCGAACAGCCGGCTGCATCCAGCAGCCTTCCACATGTTTGGCAACTACGGAGTTCAAAGAAAATTCTATCCAGGGCAACAGGTCATGTTGCTGGAAGGGAGCAGTGAGGTTTGGTGGGCAAAGATGGATGGGTTTATATGGACCTCTTCAGAGCAAATTTTAGCTGTGGTGGAATGATAAGAAAAAAAAAAAGACTTCCTTCCATTTATTTTTTGTTTGTTGAACAAATGCTATCCAGTTGCACTCTATGGTGGGCCGGGGATTCTGTAGCACAGAGTTTCCACATCCTGAAAAGGAGGACTAACTGTGTTAAAGGGGCTGAGAGTGTAGCTTGGTGGTAGAGTCCTTGCTTAGCATGCAGCCCTGGGTTCAGCTCCCAGCAGTTTTGAAGTTCAAGGTCACCCAGGACTACACAGTGAGACTCTCCCTAAACACAGTGTCAAAGCATCTCAAGTTAGGGTCTACTACAGCCTTTGAGTTACTGAGTGAATCCAGAGCCAGTCCCCACCCCATGGCTGACTACACCAGCTATAATCCCTCACATTTATAAAAGAGAGGACTTCTCACCTACCTATAAACATGACTGATACCTGTCATACCAAGGAAAGTACCTAGACATGTAAATGCCAGGTAGAGAGAAAGCCATCAAGAACCCTTCCTCGATTTTTTTTTTCATCATGAAAGCAGTAAAACTTCATCACAGAAAGTCTGGAGCAATGCAGAGAGAGAAAGTCACCTACATACAACATTAGAATTTTGATTGGCTCCCCTGTGGTCTTCTCTCTCTTGTCTAAAAAAAAAAAAAAAACTTTGTTGTTGTTTTGTTTCATTTTGAGACAGGTTCTCACTATGTAATTCAGGCTGGCTCTGACTTCATGATCCTCCCGCCTCAGTCTTCCAAGTGCTGGAATTATAGATGTGCACTTTCTGTGCCTATCTATTTCTGCTATGTCTTTTACACATGATTTCTCAGAACCCCTTAGCTGAGAGTGTGTGTGCCATGCCGATGGGTGTGGCGCTGGGTGGAAGCTTCATTTTCTCCTCTAACCCTCATTCACACTGGTCCCTGAGGATCAGGCTTCATTCTGCCTGGTGCCCAGCACAGACATGGTGATACCGGGGCCCGGGAAGGCTGATCTCTTAATCCAGATTGGTGTAGTCATTTGGAACTGAAAGTAGCTCTTTTTATGTTGCCTGCTTCTCCGCATTAACTTCTCTTTGATGTAATTTTTGCTTCCGATGCTCTCTCCCTTCATGGGTTAGATTAGTGTGAAATTGGCCTGGCTCCTCTGGAGACTGCAGTGTTAAGCTTCAAATATTTGGTCCTTATTGAAAATCCTTAACCTACATCAAGGGAGAAAAGTGGCTGTGTTACTTGGGAGCAAGCGCGTGCCGCAAGTGTGTGTGAGTGTGTGTGTGTGTGTGTGCGCGCGCGCGCGCGCGCGCGCGTGCGCATGCGCGCGCTTGTGTGTACAAGATTTGGCATAGTGTAAAAGGGAGAGAAGTGTATGTTGGCTAGGGAGGCAGGGGGAAGTGAAGACTCTTCTCTATTTATTGACTTCTGAGACGATAATAATGAGTCTTAAGGAACTTGGAAACTTGAAAGGGAAGAAAGTGGCCAGAGCTGTCCACCGGTGCTGGTGCTGAAGAAAGCCGGGATTCCTTTGACTGTGCTCAGGGAAAGGGTGCAATTACATCTTCCTGGTGGTTCCTGTGGGGTTAAAGCTGCCCTAGCGAATGTGCCACCTGTTTCAGAGATGACTTTGAAACACACGGTGGCCAGGAATCTGAACTGACTAACACCAGTGGGTGCTGTCAATACTTATACTCTGCTTTGGGTTACCATCTCACAAAGAGAAGTGGCAACTCAAACTCGGGCCAGGCTGCTGGATGGAGGTACTCATCTCCCGGAGAGAGAGTCATCTAAGTGCAAGGCCCAAGGGAAGGTCCCCACTTTTAAGGAGGAACTGGGGAGCTTCCTGGAGGAAGTGATCCAGACAGGTCCAGAAGGGAGAGCTCTCCAGGAAAGCAGCAGCTTATGTCCCCTGCCCCCAAATCCAGGTTGACATCTGAGAACATTACTGCAGGACTGACCCCTGCCTAGGGCCAGCTACCCAGAATGGAGGTAATCATATGACCAGGGTGTTCAGGGGGAGCTGAAGACTCTCCGTTTCAAAGCAGATCAACTCCATATATTTCGCTCTTGCTATCAGCCAACCAACAAGCACTTCCTGTCCAACTTTTTCTGCTCCAGTGGCCTTGGCCCTTCATTGTATGTCTGGCTTCTGCCTTGGTTTATTTTCTTCCCCACAGCACTCCTTCCTCTGCTCTTAGTCTCCGTGACCTTCCCTTTTCTTGCCCTGGTCTCCGCCCTTGCCCTCACTCCCGTTGGGTCCTTCCCCTCTCACATCTTCATATCTGTCCGCACTCCCTCCCCGCTTTGGCTCCAGTACCCACTCCATGCCAGACCAGACCTCGGGGAAAGGGCCTTGGCCCAACTTTGGCTCAGCCTGTGCCTCCTTGGGCTTGGGCCCTCCTCTCCCCTTCTGGAGTCCGCAAATCACTCCTTCCAGTGTCAGCGGGCAAATTGGTTTATCCTCCCCCCAACCCGGCTTTCATTACCTTGCCGAAATGAAGCGATATCTCCTCTCACGGAGGCTTCCAGTCCGTGCCGCCGCTGGCATAATAAATGAAGACAAAGTGCCGGCGGCAGAGACCATCTCCCCTCCGCACCACCATCCGCTGCCAGCTTCATTATTCGCTTAAGTTGCCGGAGAGAATTACTTAACCCTGACCCGTGTATTAGGGGCCTGTATTAATGCCGCGACAGGCGCCTCTTACGGCAGAGAACAATTTATTAGCGCCGAAACAGGCTGCTTTTCTCTGTCATTTTTCCAATCTGAGCTTTGAACACACATCATTAAACTTGTCTGACTCGCTCCCCTTCTCCATCATTCCTTTCATTTTTTTTAAACAGAAGCACAGTAGAGAATGGAGATTGTTCTGAAAATCTCCAAGCACCCCTCCCTCTCTTTCCTCTCCCCCTTTTCTTTTCTTCTTTTCCTCTTTCTTGTTCTCTCCTTGGGCTCTCTCTCTCCTTCTGGATCCTTGTCTTGTTTTCAGAGTCAGAATGTGTGGGGAGGGGACTTGGGGTTCCCAGAAAGGAACGGAGTTTTCCTTTGGGGGTGGGGCCTGGGGGATAGGAAAGTCATAGCCCCGTCCCTCGAGCCATACATCACTATCTCTTATTCAGATGCCTCTACGGCCCCGTTTTGTGCCTTCAGCAAAGCACCTACTTTGAAGTCAGGCTTGGGATGGATCCTGAAGACTAAAGGAGCTTGTAGTAAGGAAAGGCTGGGCGAGTTTCCTGTTTCCCACAGGGAACTTACCATGCAAGGATTGGAAGCATGCAGAATCACCTAGAGATGGCTATGTTGGGCTTGAACACCCTGGGGCCCAAGTGCAAAGGCTGCCATTGGTCTGGAGGGCTGGCTGTGGGGCCACAGGCTACGTGCCTAGCTCTCCGAAACCAGGGCACTGTAGTGTCAGTCTCTAGTCCTGGTCGTTGGCTCCCCATGTGACTTTGTCCCAGCTCCTGAGCTCAACTTTCAGCTTGCACTGTCCTCCTTGATTCCTGGTCCTCCGCCCTGGCCGAGGCCATGTGTACAGTGCCAACTGCTGAATGGAGTCACAGGAAGCCATGCTCCCTCGGGGCCTCCTCTGCCCTTTGAATTGGGAGATGCATAAGGCCGCTGTCTTCACTTATGTCCCTTTGAGGCAGACCTTGGTACGGAGAGTTTGAGAAGCAATAGGGGAGGTTAGAGAGAGCGAGGCTAAGAAGGACGAGACATGAGACTGTGTGAGCCTTTGTCGACCTTGGAGTTTGACTCCAATAGGCTTTCTGAGCTGGGCAAGCAATACACTCCCACTTCTCTTTCTGGAGAACTGAGGTGTTTATCCATAAACTCCTGCCCACCCCCCTCTAGCTAGCGGGGAGTAAACTCTCACGTATTTCTCCCATGAGCTGTGTAGGTGTGTGCACGCATGCGTGCACGTATATGTGTGTAGGGGGTGCTGCTGCCGCCACGCACAGTTCCCTTGGAGAAGGTCTCAGGGCCAAACTGGAAAGATAAGTCCCCTGATTGAGGTATGATGGGACAGGGTGGGTTAGGATGCATCCACATGGCACTGGCCAGCACAATTCTGCAATGGGCGAAATCAGAGGTGGTCCAGAAGGGCAGCATCCATCCTTGCATCACCCCCATCTGCCTACCACCCTCAGCATCCTCTCTCTCCAGTCTCCAGCACCCATTGCCTCTGGCAGGTCTCAGCTTTGCAGCCCCAGCCTGACCAGGGGCAGAATTCTCGGGCCAGGAGAGACCTTGAACAATCGAGGCAGGATGGACGGACGTAGTAAGCAGGAACTGAGGGGAACCGTCAAACCACAGTACAGAGACAACCGCATCATTTAAAAACACATGCTGTCAGCCAAGCACATTGTGGCCGAGATGGGGGTGGGGAGGTGGGGGGGGGGAGGGGCAGACAATTTGCTCTGTAGACTTCCAGTTCAGTGTCAGGGTGGGGTTCCTAGAGGGGATGCAACTTCTGTGAAGTTTCATTCCCTTTTTTCCGTTCTTCACAACACTAGTTGATGTTTTGGGGGGGGGGGGGGGAACTGGACTGTGAAACCAGTGGAGAGAGGGGTGGAGAAGGAGTGAGGAGCTAAGAGCTCATCTAAGAGGCCAGTGGCTTTCCCCCAGCCCAGTCCCCCCAGACTCGCTGGGCCTGCGAATCCCTGCAACCCTCCCTCCCTCCCGCTTAGCTCAATGGCTCTCGAGGACTTCTCTAATCACCTCTGCTTCCCGCATTAATGAGCCTCTCATCTCACTGATGGCAATCAGGATATTTGCTTATGAAAGGGACACGGTGAATAACACGATTGCTCCCCTCCACCTCCTTCCTTCCCCTCTTCCCCCCTCCCTTCCCCTCACCCTCCACACAATTCTCTCAATTAACGATAGGCAGAAATTAATTTCTCCCCTCGATCGAAACAATTGCCAAGAAGCGGATTGCCAGCGTGGCTTCAGATAGGGACCGCTCCCAGCAGAGTGCAGAGAAAAGGAAGGGAGATGCCGGCGATAAGCGGGCCCTATCTGCAGGCACAGGACAGAGTAATACAAATGTTATCCTTAGAAATGTACTTAAAGAGGATATGTTTATAATTCGGAGGGGATTTTCAGGGGCTCTCCTGTCCTCCCTCCCTCTCCAGGGCACGCTGCTCCACTCACTTCTGCAAGGCAGAAACCCAGGGTTTGCTGGGAAGCGGCTCCTGCTGCCTCAGTGAGGGAGTGGCCCAGGGTGAGAAGTGAGATCACATTACTCAGGTCCTGACCATGGACCAAGGGCCCAGGATAAGCCTCCGCTGGTCATGCTCATTTGGCCTAACTGTTGTGTGGGTTTCTAGGTGACAGCCTGTCTATCCGCCACCGTACCACCCCTCCTGAACCTGCCTGTACGCTTGGTGTACCCCCTTCCAGCCAGGTCTCTGACCAGGTAGAGAGGCAGAGGCCTATGGTGAAGTTCACATCCTAGTGAGCTGTCTTTAAGAACCAAGACACTGCAGCTGAAGAGCCTGGGTTTGAACCCCCGGCGCTATTGCTTAGCAGCGCTGAGAATGTAGGAAGTTGCTTACGTTCTCTGTGGCTTTATTTCCTCACCTGTGGCATGGGGACAAAACTGCCTCCCTGGATTGTGATAAAGGTTAAATGAGGAATGATGTGTGTCAGTTAGATTTGCACGGCTGTCCTGAAATAGCTGAGATCCAAATTTTATTCTGGTTCGTGGTTCTGGGGTTCAAGGCCAAGGTCCCTCAGACACGTTGGTTTGGACCTCTGGACAGGGCAGCCTATTATGGCAGGAAGGCCGACTACACATACTACAAGCCA
>CABHPP010143471.1:7824-41878 GCA_902168425.1 Peromyscus attwateri
TTTTTTTTTTTTTGTTTTTTTTTTTTTTGGTTTTTTTCGAGACAGGGTTTCTCTGTGTAGCTTTGCGCCTTTCCTGGAGCTCACTTGGTAGCCCAGGCTGGCCTCGAACTCACAGAGATCCGCCTGCCTCTGCCTCCTGAGTGCTGGGATTAAAGGCGTGCGCCATCACTGCCCGGCTGCTTTACAGTCTTTAATTATAATTTAGTCATCACTAGGAATATAATCTGTGAAATTAAGATGCTAAAATACTATAACTGTCATCTACATGTAAATGTTTATAGCAACGTTAGCTATTAAAAGTCACAAAAAACAAAAAGCAAGAGCAACCTCTAGGACTCCCAAGAGACAGATTATGGGGTAAACCAAATAAGGTATGACTTGTACAATGGGGTATTATTTACCTTTTAAAAGGAGTGAAATTTTCTTCCATGCTACAACATAGATGATTTTTGAAACTATGATGCAACGTGAAAGGAGACAGGAACAAAAAGGTAAGTATTGCATGATCCACTTACAAAGGGGTGTCCGGAATGTTACATTCACGGGGTCACAGAGTGTAATGGAAGTCGCCAGGCACTCATATGGGTGATTGAGAGTTACTGTGCTTAACATGGACACAGTTTTTGCCTGAGGATGATAATAACCTTCTGAAAGTGACTATCTATGATGATTGCTCTACACTGTAAGTGCATTTGAGGCCATTAAATTAAAATGATAATTTTTATGTCATGCATACTTTACCACAATAAAAAACAGTAAAAAATTAAAGAAAATCGTCAGCCTGGGATTCTTTACCGATTGAAGTAATATTTCACAAATGACAATGAAGTAAAAAGGTATCGGAATATCCTTCTGCTCCAGAGAGCAAAGGGCGCTCTGGGGGAAGGCGGAAACATGGAAATCCAGAGCAACAGAATGGGAGACAGTGCAGGTCAGGAAGTAGAGACCGATGTGTCTCTGCAACATGATTTTATTTATGTAAGGTTTCATGAGGATTTTATTTATGTAAGGTTTCATGAGGAGAAGGAGGGGTTTGCAGCATGATGCGGTCCTCTAGAAGGTCCAGCTGCTTTTGCAACTCAAGTAGCAGCAACTGGAGCATTAGCTGCAAGGAGAGGTGGGCCCAGCAACCCCGCAGGAACCTTCACTGGCACAGCTGTGCACAGTGCAGGCAGCTGCTTGTGGTGGTATTTGCAGATGTTCAGGGTTTAATGAATGGCTGGGATGGACACATCTGGTGAATATACCTGTGGTGGAAATCTATACACACTTTCACTCGTCAACTTGCGTTCTTCATAAAGTGGTATGGAATGGGAGCTTGGCCTGGTGAAAGTCCTTAAACTTACACCATAATTTTGCTCTTGCTGCAGACATAGACCACCTGTGTACTTCTTTGCTAGGTGTATAATCAAAAAATAAAAGAATGGAGGGCAGCTCCGTATCAAAGTTGCTCTCAGCTACAGGATGGCGCTTCCTTCTTTTCTCAATATTGTTGCTTGCTTGACTTTCTTTTTAAAAAATGGAGTAATTTTCATTTTAAAATAAATAATTTGTATTTTATATAACATTTAAAAAACATTTAATATTATTAATTAATTTATTATTATTATATTGGGAATCAATTATTAATTGGGAATCAATCTACCTGGAGACCCAATGATACCATTCTTGGGTATATACTCAGGGAATGCTCAATCATACCACAAGGACACTTGCTCAACTATGTTCATAGCAGCATTATTCATAATAGCCAGAGCCTGGAAACAACCTAGATGCCCCTCAACTGAAGAATGGATAAAGAAAATGTGGTACATATACACAATGGAGTACTACTCAGCAGTAAAAAAAAACAATGACATCATGAAATTTGCAGGCAAATGGATGGAACTAGAAAATATCATCCTGAGTGAGGTAACCCAGACTCAGAAAAACAAACATGGTATGTACTCACTCATAAGTGGATATTAGATGTAAAGCAAAGGACAATCAGACTACAACCCACAGCTCAGAGAAGGTAGCTGATAAGGAGAGCCCTAAGAGGGATGCATGGATCGCCCTGGGAAGGGGAAACAGAAGATCCCAATGAGTAAACTGGGGATGAGGCAGGGGCCAAAAGAGGGTAGGGGATGTGGGAAGAGAACATTCAGGAATGGGGTGGTTGAGCTGGGGGAGGGATGGAGTGGGAGAGCAATGAAAGAGATACCATGATAGAGGGAGACATCATGGGAATAGGGAGAAACCTGGTGCTAAGGAAGTTCCCAGGAATCTACAAGGATGACCCCAGTTTAGACTATTAGCAATAGTGGAGAGGGTGCCTGAACTGGCCTACCTGGGTAATCAGATTGGTGAATACCCTAACTGTCATCGTAGAGCCTTCAATCAGTGACTGATGGAAGCAGATGCAGAGATCCACAACCATGCACCAGACCGGAGCTCCAGGAGTCCAGTCGAAGAGAGAGAAGAGGGATTCTATGAGTAGGGGGCATCAAGATCATGATGGGGAAATGTACAGAGAAAACCAAACCAAACTAGTGGGAACTCATGAACTTTAGACCAACAGCTGTGGAGCTCCATGGGACTGGACTAGGCCCTCTGCATAAGCGAGACAGTTGTGTAGCTTGATCTGCTTAAGGGGCCCCCTGGCAGTGGGATCAGTAGTTCTCTTTTACTGTGTGAAATTCAGGCATTTGAACTCAGGTCATCAGGCTTGGCAGCAAGTACCTTGACCCGATGAGCCATCTCAGTGGCCCCCGATTTTATGTTTGATTGTTCGTCAAGTAATCAAATAAAAATGGTTGATAACATTTCCCCAATCTAAAAATAATTATGATAAAGTAGCCCCTCTTAAAGGTACTTGGTTTTACAAATCACTCACAAGAAACAGTCTCATGAGCTTTGAAGAGCTCTGCAGGCAGATGGGACCAGTAAAATGACTGGCCCTGTCTGGTTGCCACCACTTCCTGCTCATCAGTGCCCAGGGAGTGTTTATTGAAGTGTCCTCCACAGTGATCAGAGACCTAAGAGCATTACTGTGAGACTGCCATGTAGGGCAGGTGAGTGTGGTGATATTTTATTTTTGCTTTGATAAATAGAGCTTGCCTGGAGATCAGGGGTAAAAGGCCAGCCATTTTAAGTAAACATAGAAGTCAGGCAGTGGTAGCACACGCCCTTAATCTGATCACTTATCAGGTGGGGGTCTCTGTGTTCAAGGCCACACTAGGGAACAGAGCCAAGTGTGGTGACACACGCCTTTAATCCTAGTACCAACCATAGAGACCCAGAGGTCTGGACAGACAGGGAGTGACAAGGAAGTGAGGTAGCTGGGCTAAGAGCCAATGAGAGGGCAGAAAAGCAAGGCATATAAAGGCGTGGGTAGACAGGAAGTAACTTGCATGTGGAAGCTGCAGAGTTGGTGAGGTAAGGTTGGCTGGTGGCTTTCCCTATTTCCCTGATCTCTCTAAGGCTTTCACCCCTATATTTGGCTCCGTGTTTTTTATTTAATAAGACCATTTAGAAGTTCGTCTACAGGTGAGACTCGTTTACTTGAAGTTTTTTCATCCCTTTATTCTTTCTCAGGGTTCTTTTCTTATTTGAATCAAGGTACAGCATGAATAAAAGAACTTTCCCCCATGATGACAGAATAATAGAGTAATGCTTACAAGAAACAAGTTCTCTTAGGGCTAAAATCAGGTTGGTTCAAAGGACAACATGCCAAACATCTGTTTGTTTTTTTAAAAATATTTTTATTATTATTTATTTATGTATTTATGTGTGTATGTCTGCATATGTTCCTGTGCCTGCAGTTAGAGGCATTCCCTGGAGCTGGAGTTAAAAGCAGTTGTGAGCTGCCTGACTTATGTGGGTGCTGGGGATTGAACTTGGGTCCTCTGTGAGAATAAGACACATAGTCATATTTCCAGCCTTCTGGCAAACATTTGTAACTAGAGTTAATAAAGAGACCCAAAGCATCTGCTTACCTCAGGTGTTCTCGGGTTGGGCAACTGAGAAGCTTTGTCGTATGTGGAGATGTGTAAGCTGTTAATGGGAGGCACTCATGGGTTTTATGCCCCTCTACTTAACAGGTGTAAAAATACACGGTAACACGGATAGTGTCGTTGAGTATTTTGGCTTTCTACAGCTTGTAAATCTAAACAATCCAAGCCTTATTTTCTTTTGTCCCTAAGAGAATATATTCCTCTTTGAGCTAAACCAAAATTGTCTTTTTTGTTGTTGTTCATGACATGAGTTTCTACATAGAATTTCTGGAGTGAATTCATTACTGAAGGACAAAATGCCATATAAGGAGAATATTTCTTTCTCACTCACTTGCTTTAAAACATTCGTGGGGCTGGAGAAACAGCTCAGTGTTTAAGAGTATTGGCTGCTCTTCTAGAGGAGCCAGGTTTGATTCCCAGGACTCACATGGTGATTGACAACCATCTGTAACTCTAGTTCCAGGGAATCCAACACCTTTTCTGGCCTCTGTGGGCACTGTATACACATGTGGTGCACAGACATACATGCAGGCAAATTACCCATACACGTAAAAATAATAAATAAAATGTTCAAGAAAATACTTTAAATAATTCCCTTTAATTTTTATCATTGATTTTTTTATGTCTTACCTCACACACTTTAAAATAGTTTTCATATGGCATTCATTTCTCTTTATTAATTCTAAATTCTTCTATATATTAAAAACTTTAGGTTGAATTGTTTGAAGAGTAGTATTTATTCTAAATAATGAATGTGAAGTTTTGGGGCTTCTCTCAGAAGCCTTAATTGTATAATCTAAATTACCTAATTTCAGCCAATATCTCTCTGAAATGTCAGATTTTACAGACACTATCATACATTACTATAATAATAAGTTCCTTATTAAACTTGAGCATGAGCAATTCACTACGTGCTCTACTGTACTTAAAATATGTGAACTATAATTTAAAGAAAAACACCATCATTTCTGTGTTTATTGATCGACTGATTAATTAAGACAAGGTCTCAATTAAGACAAGGGGGGTAGCCCAAGCTAGCCCCCAATCTCAAGATAATCTTTCTGTCTCAGTCCCACATGCTGGGATTACAGACACATGTCTCCATGCCCCTCTTGGAAAATATCATCTAACATCCAAAACACAGTGTACACTAATGTCTAATGTTTCTTCATGAGCCCTCCGATCTTAATTTATTCTGTGTTAAGTCAAGTATACAATCGTTCCCTGTGCTTCCTTTTCTGGTTCCACAGTGTAAGACTCACTGACTCACTGGAGGAGTGTGAGTATGTAGGACTCAGTAGGTGGCGTGTAGGCATTAAATACTTCGTTGTTGTTTGTGGTTTGAAATAGTGACCGGTGTATCTGGCCCTGAAAGTGTTATGTAGCTGAAGATGACCTTGAACTTCTAAGCCTCCTGATTTTGCCTCCTGAGTGCTAGGATTACAGATGTGCATCCCACACTTGGGTTATTTAAAGTGGAGGATCAACTCTGGGGCTTTGTGTATGGAAGGCAAGAACTCCACCAATTGAGCTGTGTCCCTAGCCTTTAAGTATGTCTTAGATAAATTCCATTTACTTCTCCTTTGGTGGCCCCATCTTTAACCTCTGGCCTCTGGCCCTGGTCTTGTCAATTCTGATGCTTTTCAAGAGTCTAGAAAGTAAATTCACCTGTATTTCTGTTTACTCAGTTGCTGACTTTGGTTTTAATTTTCTCAGATATTCTCAGCCAGTTACCATTCATTTAGCTTCCACCTTCCAGAACTTTGTTTTCCAGGACAAATTCTTAAAAATAACCTTTGAGCAAAAATGAAATGCATTTTACATAATTCACACTCTGGACCTCATTCAGAACTCATTAGTTTTAATAGCTCTAGTAACAAATATGTTTTTGTTTTTGTTGTTGTTGTTGGCTTTTTTGTTGTTGTTTTTGCAGAGTATACAATTGCAAATGCCTATGGGAGCCAGGAGGAATTCTCTGGAGAAGTCAGGGTCAGAGACAGTTAAATGTCTCATTCTGGACACTCTAGGAGGAAGACACGTGCTCCAGGTTAGCAAGCAGCAGCTCCAGCAGGTAGGCACGGCTGAGTGACACCATGAAAGGCAGACTCCCTGAGACATTCATCACCCCATCTCACTGCTTCCCCACTGTGCGACCTTTAAAAGGACAAATTCAGAGCTGTTCTAGTGTCACCAGGGAAGAAAGTAGGTGAGAGGCACAAGTCAAGGGCTTTGCTGTGGGGCTAGCTTAGGTGACTGGGAAGGTGAGTCTTAGCAGGACTTCCATGGCAGACTGCCCGGGCCAGGGGCCAGACAGATTTCATATCCCAATTCAAGACTCCTTGGAAGACTGAGCTAAGAGTTTTAGAGATGACAACGGAGCCAAGGTTAAGGCCTGGGCTGAACTATGTCAAGAGCAAGTTCACAGCAAAGGCATGGAGATTGGCAGTGGCGACCAGCAAGCCCTAGCAGGGAGGCAGTACCCACCTTCTCTAGGAGGTCTCCCCAGAGAGGTGTCATCCTGGGATACAGAAGAGGGTGCTGCCAAGTCAGAGAGAGAAACAGTCCTGATGGACCTTAGCTTTCCATTTCACTGAATGTTCACATGAAAGAGACATCTCACCAAAAGAGCCCATGCTGGGGGCTGGAGACATGGCTCATTTGTTAAGAGCACATATCATTCTTGCAGAGGACCAGAGCTTAGTTCCTAGCACCTCCATAGTGGCTCACAACCTCCCATGACTCCAGTTCCAGGGGACCCATCACTTTCTTCTGACCTCTGTAGGCATCAGGCATGCATGTGGTACACATACATACTCGCAGGCAAAATACTCGTATACATACAATAAAACAAATAAAGATAAAAAGAGCCCAAGCCAAAGCAAAAAAAAAAAAAAAAGTATAATGGGAAACGTACTGAATTGCCTTAAACTAGAAAATTTCAAGACTCCTCCCATCATCAGAAACTTAGGGCCCATAAGAAACTGGGGGGGGGGGGGGGGGAGGAGGAAGTACTTCAATCAGTGAAGAGCTTGCCTACCAAGTGGGAAGGCCAACATTTGACCCTCAGCACTCTTATAAAAAGGCGGAGGGGCTGACAGCTGCCTGTAATGCCACCTGGGGATGCAGATGCCTGGGTTGCTGACTACTCATCCTAGCCGAATCAGCAAGCTTGGAGTCCCCGGGAGAGATCTTGTCTCAAAACCCAACGTTGATGGCTCCTGAAGAATGACGTGAAGGGTGACCTCTGGCCTCCACAAACATGGTCGTGCTTGTCCAGGCTCCCTACCCCATGAACATAATTCCAACCCCTACCATACTCACAAAAGATTGAACTATAAGAACTAACGAGGGCATAGATTTCTTAAAATATTTGTTAGTTTCCGTGCTAAGAGAGGAGTGGGTCCTCTTGCTGAAATGATGAACCCACTGATTACCACTTCACCGTGAATTAAAAAACATGCTTCACGTATTTATTGGGTTGTGTCATCCAGTGATACAGCTGTTTGCATGTAAAACAGAGAAATCCTGGAAATGTCTCCCTGACAGGCACGTTAGGAAAAACAGACACAGACACCTGCGGGTTTTGTTGGAGTACAAGATTGCTATTTGGCACCACTTACTACAATTATCAAAAGCAGTTTTGGAGGAAAAACCACTTGACTCCCCCAAATATCCATGTGTTTACACATCCAATGGTTGTCTAACAGATGGAACTTGTGGAGCGTAACATTGAAACATTATTGCTTTAAATGTCACCATTGCTGTCCCCAAAGATAAAGAGTTACAACCATAGGTAATACTTGTTTTTGTCACTAGGTGGGCCTTTGGCTCTCCATTTCTTTCCCTCATTCTACAATAAGATACATGCCTAAAAGCCTTGGCTTCAGATTGGGAGGGGACTGTTTGTGTTCCTTCTGCTAAAGCCATCCATATCATCGGCCAGTGTAAATGTGCGTGGGTGCGTGCATGCGTGCATGCGTGTTCTCATTGGCAAAGGACTTAAGCTTTGGGGTACAGAGTGACGGTGTCGTAGCCTTCTGGGGGTCTCGTACGGGCTCTCGCGTGGGTCTCACAGTACAGCTCTCCCTCCACGAAGAAGTAGCCCTTCTGCTTGAGGTTGAGGTTACAGTCAGCGCACACAAAGCACTCGGGGTGCCGGTACTTATCCCGGGCCTTGACAACAGCACCACTGTGGGGAGAAGACACAGGTACAGATACAGGTGAGACCAGTCCAGAAAGGGAGAGGATGCTGCCGTAAGCTCGGCAGTTTCCCATCAGGCATTTGGGCAATGGCACAGCTCGGCCTCACCATCACCTTTCTCTCTGATACTGAGATGTGAATAGTTTCCAGAGTCTCAGACGCGTAACTTAGAGAGGTTCCAGTCTGAGTAGGTTCCAGTCTCATGCTCCATCCTCAGTTTCTTTACAAGTGGGAGCCATAATATATGTGGTTACTTGGAGCCAGGCCATGGGCTGCACTGTTGCAAGTCCCCCAGCTGACTTTCTATCCTGGGTCCAGCGTCTACTCTACTGAGCAGAGATGACATACCCCCTGGGTGGGTTTACCTTAACCCAGGACTTGGTTTCTTTTCGTTTAGGAGCAATAATTACTTTTGGTGATGCCATACCACCCTCTTTTCTTTCTGCCCCTGCCCCCACCTCCTTTCCCTCGGTGCTAACCAAGACCCCCTCCTCTTACTGCGCTCTTAGATAACTAGACACATTTTGTCTCTACCTGTGCTGGGGGAACCGGAGAAAGGGAGAGAAGAAGTGGCCACATGAAACACATTTAAGATGGTAGGACTCCCTTGGAGAATCTGAATCAGCAAAGGTGACTTTTTAACACATGGACTTGCTTGACGATGGAAGCTGACTGTATTTTAGAAATTTATATCTTGATATTTGTACAACTGAAATAATTGGTCACGCAATGTATTTTAACTCACAACCCAATGGTCCCTGCATTTGTTTCTCTTCTATACAGAAAAGTAAGTATTCAAAGATCACATATTAATGAAATTAACTTACAAAGTGGAAGTCACAGTTCTTGGAAATTGTTTTCATGTACATGTTTGGGCAGAATCTTTTTTTTTTCAAAAAGTTTTTCTGAAGGTACAGACTGCCGACTCATATTCTACTCCACTTTAAGGTTATGACTAAGGCACCCTGACCAAATATGCTACAGCGCTGTAAGATGTTCTATTTTAAGTTAATAAATAGGAATTCAACTTTTTTAAAATTGCCCTTTTCTACATAAAGGCTTAAAAAGTATAAGGCGTGGAAAACTGCCAACAAGACTCAAAGTGAATTCCCGAGTTGAAAGTGAGACGTACACAATGCCACTCCCACACTTGTCGCAGAGTGGCATCCTCGGGGCACCGCCAGCTCCGCCATGGACTTTCGTAACTGGAGCCTTCACGCTCCTAGTTCCAGCAGGACGATCATCTGAAAAACAAAGTGTTTCCATTTATGGTGGGGAACAGCTGGCTCCGGTTTGGGCTTGGAGTCTATTTTAAAATGTGCACTTTAGCCCGAGGAATTCTGCAGCGGCATCTGCACCGTGGTTTCAAAGGGAGTAGGGCCCGTGGGTGCAGGAGATACTGGGTTCTGAAACAGGCCCCTTTAAAATGAAATGACTTACAAAATCAGCTGTTGGGAACTGTTGCAAGATGCTCGAAGGAGCAGAGGGCACTTTGGGGGAAAAAAAACATGCCATAAAATTTACCATCCCAGTGACTGTTAAGAACGTAGCTCACCCGCTGCATATCACTGTATATTTGTCACATTTTCATCATCTGCAGACAGAAACTGGAGACTGTGTAACCCCTAAATAGGAAGTGTTCTTCCCTTTCCCTTTCAACCCTAGAAACCTCTTCTCCACTTCCTGTCTGTAAATTGGTCTGTTCTAGATGTCTCATATAAACAGAACCAGCAAGACCTTTCCTTTTATGTCCGGTTTCTTTCACCTATCATAATGCTTTCAAGGTTCATCCATAGTCTCGCATCGGTCAGAATTTCATGCCTTTTAAAGGTGGGATAACATCGTGTCCCAGGTATGATATCACGTTTTGTTTACCCACTCGGGTCTCAATGGGTATTTGAATGTTTCCATCCATTTGGTCCTTGTGAATAACTGGAATACCATCGTACAAGTGTGTGCTTTCATTTCTGCTTTGGGATGTCTGTCTGGGCACAGCATTGCTGGGTCGTTTCTTTTTCTTTCTTTCTTTTTTATTTTTCGAGACAGGTTTTCTCTGTGTAGCTTTGGTGCCTGTCCTGGATCTCGCTCTGTAGACCAGGCTGGCCTCGAACTCACAGAGATCCACCTGGCTCTGCCTCCCGAGTGCTGGGATTAAAGGCGTGCACCACCACCACCACCACCACCACCACCACCACCACCACCACCCGGCTCTGGGTCCTTTCTTAAGGAACTTTCTAAGGAGGAACTGTCCTGCACACCACCGTGGTTGCATCATTTGCATCCACACTATCGATGCACACAGTTCGCTATTATTTCTAGAACCCCACCAACACTTAATTTTCATTTTCGTACCCATCCTAATGAGGCATTTTTGCCTTTTGTGTGACTCTTAAAGGGCAGTATATATCTTTTGGGGGACAAAAAGCATGGGCTAAAGTACAAACCAGAGGTCAACAGAAGTCGGTGAGAGGTCAGCTCTCCTGCGTACTGCTTGTGTGACCGGATCCTAGTCTACTTTTCTTATGCCTGTTTCTCACTTGCCAACTGGGGCAAATAACAGTTTCTACCTTCCCAAGTTATCGTGGAAACTTAGTAGTACTATATACAAGGTGCTTTGCCCAGACTGAGGAACACAGTAGGTTTCATTTCATGCTTTTTTGTTTCCTTCAAGCTTTTTCAAGACAGGGTTTCTTTGTGTAGCCCTGGCTGTCCTGGAAAATTTTCCTAATGTTAATTCTTTTTATTTTTTGCTTGTTTGTTTTGAAACAGGGTTTCTCTGTGTAGCCCTCCTGTCCAGGAACTCACTCTGTAGACCAGATTGGCCTCGAACTCAGAATTCACCTGCCTCGGCTTCCTGAGTGCTGTGATTCGAGGTGTGCACCACCCACAGCCTGGCCATTTCATGCTTTTTTTTTTTTTTTTTTGCCTCAAGGTTGATAATATACTAAGGAGTTGTGGGGGAAGTGTGGGAGCCCGTTCTCGGGTTCCTCGTGGCTTTACCCAGCAGGTCCACATAGAGGATGATTAGGACCACAGGCCTGAGTGCAGGTGTCTGAGATGGTCTGCACTTGGCTGTGCTGGGGGAGGAGGTCATTTGCTCCACCCCTTGGTGTCTCTATAAAAACCCTGGGGCAGAGACAGTCGGGGCCCGTTGGAATAGGTTCCAGGCCCTCTCGAGGCTATCCTTTATTTTTTATCTGTTTATCTCCGCAAGATTCTCTGCAATAAATCCTTCTATCCAATATTTCCTGCTGCTCACACTCAAGAAAACTCTGGGAAGCTGTGGGGTTGGTGGGTAAACGCCCCACAGGGAAGAGGCTGAGAAATCTTATAATATCCATTGAAAACTAAACCTTCTGATTAATAAGCTATGCTGGCCCTTGACTACTATGGGTAGAATTTGTTTTTTGGTGCTTTTTGTTTAAATGAGTGGTTTCATTTCATGAATACCTGGACATGTCCAGAAAGTTCATTCCCTAACTCCTTCTGAGCAAAGACTCACTGGAATACTAACTAAAACCAGTATCCAGACATCCATTCCCTGTTGCTCAATTCTTCTTCTCCACTCATCCGAGGGCCTTTACCAACATGTCAGTAGATACTAGTAGAGACTCACCAGACCCATCGTTCACTAGTTCCTGGAGCACCCTGAAGGAGCCTGATTGGCGAGGGGGAGTTGGTTCATCCCGATTGTCACGGAGCATGCGATACACATCTGAATGAGGGGGTACTGAGGCCGTGGGTTCACTGAAACACAAATATGGCTGGTGATGCATCGTCGGGAGCCCCGTGAGGCAACAGGACAACAAGTATCATCCTTTGTGCTGAGCAGGGATTACTCTCAAGTGAATCTCTACACAAGAAATACCATGTGAATTCACATCGGTGATTTCTGTCAGGACACGGTCATTTAAAAAACAAGACCTTGTCTAATGGCCATGTAATTATAGATGTGAACAAAATAGCCCCCCCCCCCCCTTTACAGAAAGAAAAAAAAAGACAGCAGACACAATACAGGAGTGAGTTCATTTTGGTTATTCTCACTCATAGAAGTTTAAATATTCCCCTTTTTGATATAAAACTAAATTTCATATGACTTATCAGTTGATGAAATTCACCCGACAGAGTTTCAAACAACACAATGCAGAAACTTCCATCAATGTTTGCTAAACTGACTGTTCTATTTTTAATAGTCACATTAATAATAACGAGAGCAATTTTATTTACTATGCTTTCAGTAAATATATTAATAATGAACAATTAAAAATATTATCATAATATTACTTGTTAGGCACTAAATACTTTGTTATTGAACTGTATCATCTAGAAATTTATCTGCATATCTTTTAATCACCTGTTATATTTTAAAATAATCATACGTATATATATTTCTTTACAAAATGGCTTTGGGATGAACTCACTGAATAAACCCTGAGACAACTCTGAGATATTGCTACATAGCATTCTCAAGTATCACAGTAATTTATAGAAAGTGATTTTACAATACCAAAAGAAGCAGTGCGATTTTATTCCATAATAAATCTTTTTAATTGGAAAAGCTTGGTGGCAAAGGTACTTGGAACAGACATTAATAACAAAGAAGAAACTAGTCAAAATAAAGACTGACGGGAATTGAATATCTTCACTAACAGCTTGAAGCATTTGCTTATAAAAACTTAATGAAATGCAAACATTTTAAACGGCAAAACAATCCTTTCCACATCAATTAGAGAAAGAGAAAGGATCACCTCATAACAGTGTTTGGACTCTCCCAATCCCCGCCTCCCATCTTTTCACTTACAAAAGACAGATGTAAGTTCACAAGCCACTTCTGAGGATACTAAATCAGGCATTTATAAAGCACATTGCAGCTTTCAAAAGACATCCATTTGGTCTTTATGTGATTTCATTTTATTTCGATCTGCCCTATTATCTACATAGTTAAGTTTCATCACCAGGCTTACATGTTTGCAATCCTTTTTTTTTTTCCTTTGAAGCTTTCGCATAGCTTTCTTTCCACCAAGACAGTGTTAGAAGACCCCATCAAAGTAGACATCGCCCATGTGTTTAGTCAACATGCCCACGGTTCAAAAAGACTCAGATTACCTCATCGAGGGTGTCTCCCCTAGAGCTGTGGAAACCTGACCCTGAAGTGTTTCCATGATATTGTCATCTGAGTACAACTGCATAGGTGTGTTAAACTGGGCGTGCACAATCTTCACACCGGGAAGTTCCATTTCCAAAGGAATGTTAGGGGCCATCTTAGCCGCCACTTTTAAGTCCCCCGGGCAGATGGTACTAACGGTACTGACAGAAGAAGGGGTGCTACGTCCACTGCCACCGTCAATACCGGAAGGAGTGCTGCAGCCGCTGTGTTAATGACAGGGTTACCCGGAGAGGACACAGGAACCGGAAGAACACAGAAGACAAGTACAGACAGGTGAGAAGGAATTGGGGACGGAAGAGGTAATCACATCAGTCTAAAGTGTTTCTAAAAGGGACGATGAAAAAAATTCACACTCGAAAAACTTGGACAAAGTCAAAAGTTGCTGGTGATATTGCATTTGTTGGCTTGGTTCCATCAGGTTAAAGGTTAACATGTAGAAAGGGTCCATAAAGCAGGTAGACAACAAATGTCTATCCTCTTTTTAAAAAAATAGGCCAAATAATCTGGTTTCTGACAGTATCACAGGTAAATGGTGGAGGGACATTAGCTAGATATCCTTTCATGTCTCTCAATTTTATAATTAGAGTATAAAGAGTGGTATTTCACACATAATAACACTATATAGCATGAAGATTTAGGCTGAACATTTCAAAACAAGCATACTTCAATCAGAGAGTCAAGCCTTGACTGAATAGTAATTGGCAACTTGTGGGTAAGGCTAAATAAAGATTGTATTTTTGAGTTATATTATCAATACTTTACCATTTCAATACATCATCTTATTATTTATTGATTCTGTTAAGAATATTCTTTTTTTTAAAAGCCTTTCTGTAACTTTGTACAGGAACTAGAAACAGTCAATAAATGCCCATCACCTTGCATCAGATTACGGAACAAGTAGGTCATCTCGGATTATTTGGATACTACCCTAGGCTAAGGTTTGTTTCCTTCACACAGAGGTATTTCATGCAAGATTTTGGACACACACACACACACACACACACACACACATTTCCATGCATATTTTCTACTTCCTTTTAAGGATAAGGTTTAGGGACTTTCAAAATATTACAGAGGTTGGTCATCCTAGTCAAGGACAAGGGTGATTTGGTACTCTTTATGAAACTGAACTGGCAACCAGCCACAACGGACATGCATTTGTTAATTAATTAGTATTAATTAACTTGGTGCTGGGAATTGAACCTAGGGCCTCAGGCATGCTAAGTAATCAATCACCGAGCTATATTGAGCTATTAACATAAACCTCTGTTATGATTGCCTGTTAGTGTTGCCGTGAACCCGAGACACATACATGTATGTGATGTGACTGTCTTAAAGTCAGCGATCTCAGCTGTGACATATGGGGCCCCACCTTTACAGTTACTTTAAAAGGCTACTGCTGTTAACTACAGCCCCATGTAGACACTAAACCCAAAAAGGATGCTGGGCACTGAATTTCTTTCTTTAAATCAATGTTGTAGCCTGGTTAGTTTGGACAATACTGTCAATAAATAAGTTAATTATTTTTAAGGGTCTTGTGTTGTACAATCCAACTTCCTACACCATCCCTTTCACTCTTGCCTGTTGAGAATTTGTTTAAAACTTAGCCAGGTCATTAGTTAAGTCATATACCAAAATGCCATCTGGCTTTATTCACCACTTTTTTTTTTTGGCTCAGCACCAATTCCTAAAATTGACTTTAATTGCTACAAAAAAAAAAAAAAAAAAAGGAAATTTTCTCTTGTAGAACAGTTTGGTTAGGATTAAATGAGTTGACGTAAGTGTAATGAGGTTCAGTAACTTGAAAAATGGGAGTTTGAGACAGTGAGTTAAATCTTGAGGGACCAACATAACAGACCCATTCAGGAAAGATTTAGAACTTCTCTGGCTACCTGTGCATCAGGCAGGATGCTGGATGCTGGGTAAGTTATCGTCAATGTGAACTCACAGATATGCTTTATTTTGAGGTGTAATCAGCAATTTTTTTTCTGCTATTAGGGATCGTATATTGGTATATATGTGCATATGGTTTTAATTTGTCAAAGATTGTGTCTTCTATTTCTCCTTCCATTATCATTAAATTGGGGTCCTGTGACTAATCAATTAGGGGCCTGTGCCTACTAAATGGAGGAAATGATGTAACATCAATAAAAGTGACCTTTTATAAATATCCAAGACAATGTTAAAAGAGTTCCTGTGTTGATTTAAATAAAATTGTTCTCAGGGACTCTAGGCACTGTGGAATATCCTCATGAGTACAGGGACTTATCCTTAATGACCCGGAATGCAGATACTAGTTTGATCTCTTGAGACTGTCTTAGTAATGTGGCAGCGTCACCTGTAAAGAGGACGGTGACCTCAAATACTTTACAACCCAGGTGGGTTCTTTTACAGACAACCAACTTCCCTTGGAGGACTGTGTTCAGACTTTCAGCAGGGAGGGCAGGTTTCTAGTTGTAACTTGTTTAAAGCTACCCAGAAACATTTCTTTTTTTTTTTTTTTTTTTTTCGAGACAGGGTTTCTCTGTGTAGCTTTGCGCCTTTCCTGGAACTCACTTGGGAGACCAGGCTGGCCTTGAACTCACAGCGATCCGCCTGCCTCTGCCTCCCGAGTGCTGGGATTAAAGGCGTGCGCCACCACCGCCCGGCAAAACATTTCATTTTTACATCCAGATCTATAAAAGTATCTTGTGCATATTGTGAGTAATCACTTTGACTTAGAAATGTCACATATTTCAAAATAAAGATGCTGGTGCTTTAAATGGCTTTGACTGTGATGAAGTCATCAAACTGAGCCAGGGCTAGGACTGAAACACTATGCACATTGACACATAAATCCACTGCACCTGTTTTACTTCAGATTAAACAGGTTCTTCATTCGCAGTGCAGTAGCAGCTTGGTACGTAGCCTTGCAAAATTGTACCTTGTGGAAAAATCACTGGGAGAGAGCAAAAGGTTCCCAGGGTAGAGTAAATAGTGAGGGGAGAGAGGAAGAAAGGAAGAATAGAGAGGCATTTCCAATAGTCTTTAGAGTCTGTACATAGGTACCTGTTATTTATTTATGTACCTATTTTTAGAGGATTCCTTTCTTCTAAATTCTGTGGTATTAAGAGGTATCTGCAAGTGGCAAACTTGTAAATGGTTTGTCCTTGTCGCCACGTTAAAGTTAAGATGAAAACATTGAAGATCACCCCTCTGACTTTCTTTGAATTTTGTACAATCAAATGTGTCCTAGGTCTTTACTCAATATATTTAGCTATATATTATCCAATAATAAAATAGCACTTTAACTCTTTTTTTCCCCCAAGATAGGGTTTCTTTGTGTAGTCCTGGCTGTCCTAGAACTAGCTCTGTAGACCAGGTTGGCCTTGAACTCACAGAAATCCACCTGCCTCTGTCTCCTGAGTGCTGAGACTAAAAGCGTGTGCCACCACTGCCCTGTGCATTTTTAACTTTTAATATGGTGTGTTGTGTGACTGAAGGTGGAGTGGCGTAGGGGTAGTATTGGGAAAAAGGAGAAAAAGGAATGGGTACAAGGCAACAAAGAGGATGGTGTAGAGCTGAAAGGTGGAGAGGGGAGAGTGGCTAACACTGAGCACTCTTAGGATTTTATTCCTTTTTCCAATGAACATGTGATGAGCATACATTGTCTGTTGTGTTCCAGGCTCATTTCTAGGTTCGGTGGATAAAACATGGAGCCAGGCTGACAAAGACACTTCATGTGGCATCACAGCTTTCTTAGCATCTTTCTCCCACATTTCTTTCTGTGTCTGACATTATGAAAATTGTGTGGTTTATTTGGAGACAATCTTCTGGCCCTTCTTGTAGCTTATTGAAGGGTCTACACTTCAAAGTCATATATTATGTAAGTATTTACTAGCCACAGGAGTTAAGTCCCTACAGGGTCATTCACATAATTATAAAATGGACCAGTTAACATGTATTTAACAGTGATGAGCATTTCAATAAACTGTCATGTAAAGGTATTTAATTAACTCCCACATATAGCAAACAGTGTGGGGGGGGGGCTAAATAAATTATGCCTATGGTATGAGTTCACCTATGGGCTACCAGTTTGGGGCACCTGATGTAAACCATTATGCAGTATTGCTAACCAGTTAGGATCCACCTGGTCTGATCAACAGCTTCCTTGGGTTAACTAACTGAAGGTCAGAGTGAGGGGTTTGAGGTTTCCTGAAGTTGCGATTTTGGTATTCTTTTCAACTGAAGTTCAGGTTCAATTTTCAGAGAAGATTCTGGAAAAGATTGTGTAGCTATAATCACTTCTCTGACTGACAGCTAAGGACTTTAGATTTTGTTCATCATTGTTAATGTGGTTTATACAACGTATTCCATAAGAGTCAGCAATATTCACAGTAACTGCTTTCCTTCTCTCAAATTATATTGATTTTCAACAGACAGAAACTTTCTGTCCCAAGGAGCCTTTCTTCCTTTGCAAGGATCCTTATGCATGAACAGCTGTTCTTATGTAAGGGCCAAAATGGTGGGTTTGAAGGAGCAAAGAGAAGCAGGCACTGAGGTGGATGGCCAGAGTCTGCCAATCACTTGAAGCAATCCTGGCTTCCCCTTGCTACTACCTGGGGCTGGGTTTGTTTGTTTGTTTGTTTGTTTCTGAAGGCTAGGCTTTCCTGACGTGGGACAGGGTACATCTGCCCGTCTCAAAGGTCACTGTGTTCTGGATGGGATCCGCAGAGCTTCTGCGGCACTAGTTATAAATACACATGGTGATCATATAAAATCTCACAGCCCTGCCAGCTGGTCAATATTTACCCTCAGGAACGGATGCTATCTGGCTAGTGTTCGCTGCTAAGTGAGTTGCTTCTTTTCTCTTCTGAAATAAGCTTTGCAATGAAAAGTCACTCCAGGCACCTAGAAGTTACTTTTCCGGGTGATTAGTAAGGATTGATTAAAGCAACATGCTCTTCAAACGTCACAATCTCAGAATTGATGACCTGGTTCGGCCTGGAATTATGAAAGGTTTGGGCCGAATATTGTGCTTGTGTTCAAAGTAGTTCACATCCTGTAAAAAACAAAGGGTTAAAGAAAAATCCCTCAGTGGTGGCTTGCTCTTTTGAGGGTAAAAGTAAATGCATGAGAATTCTGCGGAGAGGATGATTTACCACTGAATATCGACATGACTAAGAAGGGTGATGATGGAACCAGAGATTCCCTTTTTTTTTTCTTTTCTTTTCCTTTCTTTTTTTTTTCAAAGCCTCATAGCTACTAAATATTCAGGAACTGGCTGACCGGCTCCAGAACAATTAGAGCCAAGTTCTAGATGCTTCTCCTTAAAAACAAAAGTGCAATAGTACCTTCTAGAAAGTAAAGGAGGAAACGGCAAGAGCTGGACGTCAGGAAAGAAACCACATCATGAAGAACACTGGCCAGAACGGAGCTTCAGTACTTACTTTTGAGGTGAACTGGGGATGAGACCCCGCAGCTGTCCATGCAGTGCATCTTGGATATTGCTAGTTGAATAGAGCCCAATTGGTGAGTTATAGGAAGCGCTCACTACCTGTCTTTTGTCATCAATATTTGCAGCTGCAACGAAAGGCTGGGCCCTTCTGTTGTGCGTGGTACCAATGGGTTTGAATTCCTGTACATGGCAGACAAAACACACAGAGCCACAGAACGCACAACAAAGCAGTTAATGAACAAACCCGGCAGCAACGCTGTTGTTAATTAAGGCATCGTTATCTGCTATAGGATTAGCAAAACGGTTAGGAGAGGAATTGGGGTCCATCTTTCTATCATGTCTCTGTAATTTACACATGCTACATTCATCGACCAAACGTTAGACGCAATGGACCAGACCTCATCTGATATCTCAAAATTCAAGCACTGTCTGGCTTTTTCCTTTTCTGGCTTCCTCTACTTCTTTTATGAAACTCAAAAACAGTGTATTAGAAATGAGAAGATTTTTTAGTTTAGAAAAAAAATACCAGATTTAATATTCTCTCCAGCTGAGGTTACATGTGCTTTCTTCTCTATAAATACACTCTTGCTTTTGTGGCACTGGTGACAGAACCCAGGGTCCAGCACACCTCAGGAAAGCCTGCTACCACCAGGCTTAATGAACTTCCCTCCAAGTGAGAGAATAAAAAATCAGCAGGCAAATGAGCAGTTGTGAATAACTACAGTGAATCGTTTAAACTTATCTAGACACAGATTATTATTTTTGCTTTTAAAAATATATACAATGACAAGACCCAATTAATCATCATTTACAATCAACAAGGCCCAATCATTAATTTGAGTGCAGCTGTACTTTTAAAAAGCAAGGAGAATGAGAAGAACTTATGAAAGCAGGAACATACAAATAGAATTCCTTTCTTTTATTGTGATAATGACACATGTATGTTTAAAGAATGGTTGTCCCTTTCTTGGGGGACAAATGAAAGGAATCTAGAGATGTGATATCAACATATCTATCTATCTATCTATCTATCTATCTATCTATCTATCTATCTATCTATATATGTGTGTGTGTGTGTGTGTGTGTATAATTAAAAACAGATTTTTCACTCTGTTGCTCAAAGAACAGGACCACATAGCAGTGTCTCAAGCCTTGAGTTTGAAACATACCCGAATGACCCAACCTATGTGTAGGAATAATATTTTCTAGTTTTGAATACATGGATGGTTTTCTTTTATTTTAAATTTACTTGTTTATTATGCAAACAGTGTTCTGCCTATATGTATGCTTGCATACCATAAGAGGGCACCAAATCTCATCAAAGATGGTTGTGAGCCAGCATGTGGTTGCTGGGAATTGAACTCAGGACCTCTGGAAGAACTCTTAACCTCTGAGCCATCGCTCCAGCCCATGGATAGTTTTTGAAGCTGTTTACTTTTGTCTTAGAAGCACCAAACAAAACTGGTAGGGATGCTAAAATACTCATGAGACTGTGCTCTGTACAAATGAGTCTACTCAGCAGAAGTAGCTACACCCATCTTTATAGTCTTCCTTTCTTCTGTGAATGTGCAGTCAGTGTTACACACAGATTTGAAATAATGCATAATTATTTGAAATGTTTCCCCATATAGGACTATTGACCGTGTTAAAAATTAGTTATGACCGTGCAAATGGGCACAGCTTCAATTACTAGCTACCGAGTCATTTTTCCATCTGTCCCCAATGTCATGAGACCTGAGAATCTCTGATGATATGAAGGACAGGGTCTTTGTCCCCTCAAGCTGGGACACATGTATTAATAGTCTCCTGAAGCTCAAAAGGTTTAAGTTGAATACAGCTTAGCCTATGATTGTACAGTGTTATTAGACTGACTAATACCTTGTTCATATACCTTTTTTCATCTACAAGAATAGCTCGATGCTGAGGCATTGGCTGGATGACATTACTCTTGCTGCCACTTGGTAGAAAGAGTATTGAAACCACCAAACATAGTTTTAGAAATGTCCCAGCATTGAGTCACATAACACATAAAACTGTGTGCATTTACATAGCTGTACAGTCCCAGGGTGTTGCACTGATTTTTAATTTGGATTGGCTGTGTTTTGTGATTATCATTTTGATTAACCATTATCATGGCTTGAAAAAAGTGTGCTGGATAATTGTAAGTAATGACAGTACTCATGGCTTGAGCCTTTGTAACTCTTTTTGATATGAAGAAGACAGAGGCTAATCGCCCAATTTAGCTTTGATGGATTATAAATCTTCCATGCTAATTATAGAGTAAGTCAGTCAGGATAACAAGCCATTCAAGCTTTGTGGAACCTCGTTGATTTTTTTTTTTTTCAGAACGAAGTATGAAATGTCTTAAAAATCTTGGTGAATAGTGCGACATTTACAATAATTAATTAACATACTATGATAGCTTGATTGGGGAAGAAAGTATCTGCCTTCAGTTTTCATTTTGTAAGCCTTCAAATAATGAATAAGCATGGATGGTGACTGTCCTACAAAGGGACCAGCTCATCTGAAGGCATTTGTGCATTCAGAATCCCCAGTAGGACTTCCAAACGGCAGTACATCGTTAGCCAGCTCCAAGGTTTTTCTTTGTGACTTTCAGTTTTGGTTTCTCTTTGTCCTTCTGTCTTTCTCTGTCTCTCTTTCTTACATTAGAAATGTATGATTGGTTAACAGACAAATCCTCTTACGTTCCACTCACATCATAAAAGGAGGTCTTTCTAACACAGGCTTAAAACATTCTTGTTTAGGCTTTGCAAAGTGTTAGTTTATGGGCTTCTAGAGTTGTTCCCCAAAGCACAATGGAGTGTATACACCAAAGTTAAACAAGAGATTTAACGATGGCACAGAGAGGCAGCATTCTGTCCAAGTCTTACATCATTGTTGATGGTCAAACAGAATCAAAAGACAAAGCCAATTAGGCCCCTGCTAGTCCACTTTAATTCCTTTTTTTTTCCCTTTTCTTGGAAAAGCACATGCAACACAAAATTTTCATATAGCAGTTTCTATATTCCTGTGTTTGTGTTTATTCCACCCAGAGAAAGCCATCAAGTAATTCTTACCTTAACAAAAAGTAGTCATTCAAATTAATTTTCAATTTTAAAATAAGGTTTTTAAATGTTAGGGGCTTATGTTGAAGAATAGTATGTTGAAGGAGTGAAATGTTAAAACAGTTGGGGTGAAAGTTATGCATCTGATGGAATGCCACCGAGACCAGAAAAATGGGGTTCTTGGCAGTAGCCCCCCAAGTCCTAGAAATGACTCAGACAAGATCAACACTCAAAGTCAGTTCACCCTCAACGTCTTACTTGATGATGTTGCTCATAGATGAAGGGTCAAGGCCATTACCGTCTTCATCAGAAGCAGAGGTTCTGACTCATACACTTCATTTCTCTCATTTACCTACCATTTTTCTAAATCTTTCATATGAAAACTGCAGGGAAGCAAGAAACCCATGATGCAAAGCGAGCAAATATTTGATCAAGTCAAAGTGAGGCAATGGATCTGTATCTTCGCACCTGGGATTGATGAAGCTATCCACTCATGCCCACCCTTCAAATGGAAAACAAAGCTGCTCTTGAAAGCATCATTTTCCTCTAGTGATGGGCTTCACGTGTTTACTCCCCATTAGAGGAACTCCAGGGGAAACGTGCATGAGAGCTCGCTTTGTTTAGCTCCTTCTAGTTACCAAAATATTGGGGATTGAAGTTAGTTTTAGGAAAACAAACTGGCTGCACATGTAAGTACCTCTTTAATAGGAAGACACAGTACTTTACAAAAACATGGGCATAATGTTCTTCCTGCTTAGATAAGAGCCTTTGTTTGTTTGTTTCTAAAAAGTATCTATTTTTGCTATGATAGGTACATCTTATCTTTGAGTTATGGGGCTGATATTAAGCAGGAATGAAAGTAACAGTTTGCTTTGAGAAAGGAAGCTTTGAAGAAGGACTAACAACAGGCCCATCTCGAGCGATGCCTTGTTTAGAAAAATGTCAGAGTCTGCTCACAGACTGCCAGACTCAGGGATTCATTCAGTTGCTGGAAACAGATCTGAACAAGTTCTAAGGTCCTTTAGAAGCATAAGACTCAAACCTGAATCTATAAAAACAAAACTTCTCTATTTAGTGATAGCATGGAAAGATGAAAAAAAAATCTAGCCATTAAAATTTTATATCAACTATTATAATTGTGTAAGAAAAAGTCCCCCAAGTCTAAACTTAGAGGGAAAACACTATATATATCTCTCAACATGCTATTATTTGGCCGTGGTCTTAGATACTGGTACACAGTGTTTCACTTTCAGTGAGTAGATAGTATGTTTAAAATCAGAAAGAATATTTTGTCCCATACCAAAGGTCACAATACTTACTATAACAATTTGACTTGGGTTGAGAAACAAGAACTCAATTTCTATTGTTTGTTGGCATTTTGCCATTTACCTGTAGTAGCATCGTAGTACGCTGATGCCATTTGTTTCCCCAACTGACACATCTCTGCTTTCCAGCAAAGTGCTCTATTTACACAATTCTCATTAAGGGGGAAAAGTAAATCTTTCTGTAAGGCAGTGTATTACTTAAACATTAGTATTTTTCTCCAAATGCAAAAGGTCACAAATCTGTTCGGAGAAAAGCTCTCTGTGTTGTAACCAGGACTGTCAGATGACGGAACTCCACTGAAATTCAGCTGTTTTGCGCACCAAATGCCTGTGCCACATGAACTAGTCATGTTGTAATCTGGCTGAAAAGCGGCATAAGGGGAAACCCTTTGATGATTAGGAGAGCTGAACTTGTGCTTATCTCTGAGCCCCTCAAAGGCTGGCTTCTTGGAGAGGGAGCCAGTAAGGAGTAGGCATGACTCAAATGAATGGAATTTTAAGAGGCGCCATCTGAGTGCCTGCTACAGTTGTTAACCTAATCCTCACCTTTTTCACTTAAAAAAAAAAAAAAGGAAAGAAAGAAATTCATTTCCTTTCCTTTCCTTTTCCTTATTTGAAGAATTTAAAATAAACAAATAAATAAAAAGTATAACCTAACCTTTAAGTTCAGGATATCTGAGCTAATAAAAGAGGCTGGAATATTTGAAATTAGAATAATGCCTTAGAAGCTAATTCTTGGGAAAATGATAGTTATAAAATTAATGCCTACAGATTTGCAGGAGAGATCTCTTTTCTCACTCCAGCTCAGGAATTACCATCGACTCTAAATTCTTAAGAGATGGTAGCAAAGCGCAGACTCCCATCATGACTTAAGTACATCTTGCTTTAGTAAATCCTTACTAGGGTAGGAATGGCCATTGTGATGAAGTATCACCTGGGGTTTGACCCACTGATTAAACCTGTTTAGTTCCCCCAGCCCTTACATCCTATATTGGTGAAATGGAGCTTTAAAAACAAGGATACATTTGGAATAGGGAAGTCATTTGCAAAAGGGTGCGTGCCATATGGTGATTGATATGTGCTGTGAGTGGACAAAGAAATGGGAATTTCATCCCATGCACTCGAGAGACTCCAAGTCTGGACCGTCAACAGATGTGTGCACAAGGGCCACACAGCTCTCTGTTTTCACTTCTGTTGCCTCTAAATGACGAATTGATACGTGTGGGAAGTAAGCAGGTGTGTGTGTTACTGCAAAGGGCTGTGTATACATGACAGTGATGTGTCTAGAATGCTGTGTTTCATCTAACCTCTCCTTGTATCAAATTAAGTGCTGATTGGAGGTACTGCCAGTCACCAATGTAAAGGACCCTCACATGCCAGGGTGAGCCACCAATGGCTTTTAGAAGTTTTTGCTATGTTAACAGGTTGGACGTCTCTAAACTAAAACCCAGAAATCCAAACTGTTCCGAAGAGAGAAAGATTTTGAGCAATGGTATGTTGTAAGTGGAAAATTCCATGCCTGGTCTCAAGCAATGGGTCCTAACTAAACAGGAGGCCTCATCCCCTCGAGCCTATGTGTCAAGGTGTATTTTTAAGAAAGGCAAAAATAAATTTTGTGTTTAGGCTTGAATCTCTTCGCTAAAGTATCTCACTGTGTATATGCAAACACTGTAAATTTACCTGAAGCTTCTGGCCCTAAGCACTTTTAAGGTGGGATAGTCCATCTATATTACCTCTCCCTTCTTTTTCATTATTTGCTCACTTACTTTGAAGAATGAAAGTTTTTTTTCTGACCTAAATATGCCACTCACCTTCCAAGATCACACAGAACTTAACAGTTGGAGGCAGTAGCCATTCTGAGAACTGGTCCCCAGGATCCATCCTGGTCATTGCTAGGAAATACAGTTTGTCTTCCATCCCTTTAACTCATTAGTCTGCGATGTACTGGGTGCTTGCTGCGGGCTACGCCTGGGAAAGTCTCATTGAGGAGAACAGACACATGGCTCCTGTCTTGAGAATGTCCTCTATCTTACTTACTTTCCCTGAGGCCCCTTCTCTCTTCTTTGGCTCATAATTTTTAGGCACAGACTCTTGACTTCCCTTTTAGTCAAAAGCTAGGTCAAGGATCTTATAAACCCTTCCCTTTAAAGAATACATTTTGTGTTTCCTTTTCTGTGTGTGGGCTGGGAGGGAGCTGTATTTTAACTAACATAAAGCTTTGAAGGAGCACGATTTATAAGGACCTTTGCAATAGTCATGAGGAAGGGACTCTTCCTTGTCACACAGTGACAGCGAAGACGGGAAGCCCTTCTGTAAGCAGGTGCATACTGTCAAGAAACCCGGGGAGGCTTCTGATCACAGCTTGGGGGTTGACGGGAGAAAACACTTAAGCATAAGAACTCCCACCTGTTTGACTAGCTTCAGGCCTTTGCCTATATTGTCTTATTTAAATCTTTGGGGAGCCTATGAGACACTCGTACTTATGTTGTGCTAGGTCTATTTTATAAAGAGAAAATGGAGGCTCATTGGGGCAGGGAGAAACCATAGAGGGAGAAGAGTGCTGAAGTGTGAATTATAAATGTGTTCTCAGACAGTCTTCATTAGGTCTATAGAAAACGGCACGCTGGAAGTATCTACCATCTTAATGGGAATGCTTGCTTCAAAGATGATATTAAACACGTATCTTTGTATCTCTAAGCCTTGGCAGCTTCTAAGGAGAGGTTGTAAACCCTGTTCTTAATTAGAGTTTTCCAGTGTATTATAATTGAGGTTTGATTCAATTTTAGTTTTTTTTTTTTGGGGGGGGGTTCTGAAAGTGGACACAGCCAGATAAATCTCAGATGATTAGATTCATGTGGCTCATGAGACAGGGTTGCCTCAAGGGAAAAATCTTTTATCTTTTATAAGTTAGCCACACATGTAGAGTATTGCTGTGATAACAAAATTCAATTCGTTTTCAGTAAGGTAAATTTAATTATAGATTGTCAGAACTGAGAATTAAAGAAGGGTGTCCAAATAAGACCCGTGCAAAGATCTTACAGGACTGAAGATCACAATAACTATTAATTATAAGATTAGAGCCACCCATTTCAAATGGCCCAGCCTGGGTTTTATTTTGCTTTATTTAAACAATGTAAAGTTCTTAGATTACACCACGGCCATTTATTCAGCAGAAGTCTTATCACAGGAAATGAAAAGAAAGAAAAAATAAAAAAAGAAAAAGAAAAGTGGACTCCATGCAGACTTAGTCAAATTGTTCTGAATGAGAAAGTGGGTTTTCTCCCATTTTGTGTGTGTCGTGGTTTCAATCTGTAAACCCTGGCTGGCCTGGAACTTCCTGTCTATTCTAGATTGGCATCAACCTTGCCTCAATTCCACCTGTCTCCCAAGTTCTGGGATTACAGACATATGCTAACATGCCCAGCAGAGAATATACTTGACTTTTAAAGAGATACCTGCCTAGGCACGCATTCTCTGTTTTTCCCTGGATGTAGGAAAACATGAATCATATAAGTTAAGCTAAGAGAGTAGAGCCCAGTCACGGCTGCCCAGGTGACTTGTTCAGATTCTTAGGTTTGTCACTTCCCCCCACCCTTGAACAGAAGATGTGATGCGATAGCATTCCCTCTGACTTCCTACCTGTGGTTCAGCTTCTAAGTTTATTTTGAAAGGATGTGCTTTTCCGTCTTCAGACACCTGTGGAGACCATAAGCGAGTTTCTGCCCTGCAAATAAAACCAAGTTTGCAAACTCTAAATCCAAATGGCACTCTTTTTTAAGTATACATTATTTCCTATTCTGTTTGTGAAAAATACTAGCAACCTTCAGTGATTTAAGCTGGAAGAATTTAGTTTTTACTTATTCTGTATATTCCCATTTTGTTAGTCTTATATATTTTTAGTGTCTTTTTGAGGACGCGAGAACAGATTAAGTGCATGGTGTGGATTCTAGAGAAAGTATGTCTCCAAGTGTGTGTAAGAACAACAGAAGAGGGACACTTAGAGACACACCACAGACACCAAGAGGCAAGCTCGGTGGCTCTCTCTTCTCTTCTATCCTCCTAAGGCCGCCACAGGAGCCAGGGAGAGACTGGCATCCAAGAGCTGTGGTTGGTCCAGCTCTTAGGTGTCTGTGGCTCAGAAGCATGGGCACAGATAGAAGAGAATCTATTTTACTCCATGAAGGTTATGGATGGCTAATGGATTGAGTCATCTGTACCAGTGCATGATTGTGGGTACAACAGCAACGTGATGATTACATGAAAATGACCGCTATAACCAATTATTAGTTCATATTTTCAGCTTTATATCAAGGCTCTCACGACAAGAAGTTGGGTTTAAATTTCAACTTTGGGAGATAGGCTAGAAACACCTGCATGTTTACTATACACACATCTATTTCCCACACCTTGTGGTGGTCTCTTGGGATGAATATGAACAAAACAGCCTACAGTATAAAGGAAATTAACAATCAAATTTAACATGGCCACATTGGGGCAAATCCAGAGAGTCTTTAAAGCGCATCTTTCAACCGTAGTCCATCCCACAGTACTGTGGTCCAGCCGTTCATTCTGCTTTGTGTTTTCATGGCTGTAATTATTTTCACAGTGAAGTCACTGGGCTACTCTATGAAGGAGTCATTCCTCTGCACCATTTTAATTTTGACATTTCAGAGAATTTTGTTTTTGAAAATTGGTTCATCCACACATGCTAGATTGACCAATTTCAGTGAATAAACAAGAATAAAGTGGTTGATACATAAAAAAAAAACAACCAAACAAAAACTCCACCAAAATTCTAGGTCTATGACATTTCTCATGAGGTAGATGAGCTCATTTAGAGCCCTGGTTCGGGTTCTCCTGAAAACACAGATCAAGTTTTGACCCTGTTAGCCAAGGCGCACCTGTCAATCTTGAGACACAGTTGATATGATGCTGCTTTAATCCTGTCCTGTGCATCAGCATGGGTCATGGACTCCGTGCCGAAGCCATCAATAGCCAGGATGACATCTCCAGGACACAGGTTGGCAGCTGCCGCCTTGCTTCCCGGAGTGATCTGGAAGATAAATCAAGACACCATTTAAAATCCAATATCCAGCAGTATCTTGAGTTTTTGTGTTTTTGGTTTTTTCCGAGACAGGGTTTCTCTGTGTAGTTTTGGTGCCTGTCCTGGATCTTGCTCTGTAGCCCAGGCTGGCCTCAAACTCCCAGAGATCCACCTGGCTCTGCCTCCTGAGTACTGGGATTAAAGGCATGTGCCACCACCGCCTGGCTCAGTATCTTGAGTTTTATACTTAATATTTGAATGCTATCTTGGAAAACTTTTCAATGTTTCATTTGTTACAAAGTCTTAAACCTAATTTTAAAAGAACTTTCAGTTGATCAATTGTGTTAATGCTATTTTATTATGTTAAATAATTTTGTTTCATACTAGTCATGTTTTAAGAACCACCATGTTTTAAGAACCATTCTGTCTCTTGTTATCTTTTAAATATTTTCTATAACTACATTTGTGAATATTTTCTTTGTCAAAAACCAATACTTTTTTTTTGTTGACCAGAACTTTCTATTTGGAGATAGAGTTTTCTACATTTTGGTGCCTTTGGTACTTGAATTGAAACACTTTAGCAACTTGATATGTTTTCATTTTTAACATTATTGTGAGGGGAGCAGCATGGATTGGATGTTTATATTCCCCAAATTCATATGATGAATTTCTTACAAATTGATGACTTTTGGAGGAGAAGCCCTTGGGAGGGTAGGCAGTCTAGAACCATCATGACTGAGACTAGCACCTTAGAAACAGATCTCCAAAATAGCTTTGTTGTTTTTCTGCCTTTTCTGTAGGGACACAAGAAGTTGGTTATTTGAAACCTGGAAGAGGGCCCTTGCAAGGACCCAACCATGTTAGTACCTTAACTTCAGATTTCTAGCTCTTAGAATGGTAAGACATGATTTTTATTGTTGAAAAGCCACCCTCTATAATAATAGCTTAAACTAAGATAGAACATCTACGTGTAGACATCTGAGGAGAGAGTCATTCTTGAGCTGACAAGAAGAAGCCTGAAAATATAAACATTTATAACATTCTAGAGAACTGAAGTCACTGTGAAGAAAACCAGAAATTCAAGGAAAGATGGATACCTCCAAGGAAGGAAAAGCCCATGCCTGTACACAAACTCACCTGTGATGGAGCATGGAGGAAGAGGTGGCCATAATAAGGTGGTGAGGTAAAACATTGCTAACAGTTTGGTGTGAGTTAGCATGAATGTAAAGAACCACTGACACAAAGGAAGTTTGTATTCAGTCATGGTAGCTGCTCATGAATGAAGAACAGGTGGAGTAAATAGAAAACACCTAATAGGATAAGCTTTAATTAAGCCAGATTAGTAACTACATTAAATATAAATGGTCTAAACATATTACTTAAAAATCAGAGATTTTTCAAAATAGGGGAAAAGCAAGATTCATTTTTTTCCTTCTACCAGAAATGTGTATAATTTTAAAAAAAGAAATGTGTATGATTTATTTAGAAGTAGAAAATGAAAGCAGTGCTTCAAGATATAGGAACATATATGTTACTGTGTTTTTAATGTTTAGAAATAGAAAATGTGGAATATTAGTATGCTGAATATCCAGTTAAAAATTGAAGGTTGTTTTGATTATCATTCATACTCTCATTTTTCTGGGTAAAATTTTCTCTCATTTTTTTCTGTCTTGTACTCACATGGATATCTCCCTAGCTAACTGTCCAGTCATCTGATACCATTCCTACTCTCCTTTATCCAAGATTCAATGGCCATTTTGATTTCCTTTCAGTTCACAAGCAGAGCAGTCCTGTGCCTCCTCAAGGTTTTACATGCATAGTTATTTCTGTCCAAAATACTCCCCACCTGCTGGCTGCTTTTTATCCTTTAGGTTTATGTGCAAATGATGCATTTTAGAAAATCCCCCAAAGTTCTAAAGTATGTTTTCTCTAGTTTCCCAACCTCACTTTTCATTTTTATGTCTTGTTTATTTCCTTCATGAAGATTACCTTTAATTTTGTATTTGTTTAGTTGCTTGTGTATTACTGTCTTCTTGGCTAACTGCAAGCTCATCTGATGGAGGGCCCCTGACATGATGATTTAGCTGGTGATTTTTCAACTTTGCCATGGTTCAAAAGGTGTATAACTCAGGATGAACCATACTTTGGGTTCTGTAGTGTGATCTTTTCCTTAGCCAGTGATTTGCAGTACAACACTTGCTCATGATGCTGGGAGGTAAGAGCAGAGCCCCAGGTCTAGTCAGCAGAGAGAGAGAGAGCAAGAGTGAGAGAGAGCAAGAGTGAGTGAGAGAGAGAGAGAGAGAGAGAGAGAGAGAGAGAGAGAGAGAGAGAGAGGAGACGATTATGAAGTTCAGGTTAGGTTAGTAAACAACAAATATTCTATAAGTGTACCATGCTTCTAAGCTGTGGCATTGGGTGTGTTAAATCTATCAAGATGCATTCTGCATTTTCAACTTACAATACTTTCAACTCTTGATGGTGTTATCAGGATGTAGTCTCATCATAGGTCAGGGATATCTGTATTTCTAATGTTTCATGGTCTATTTCCAGGTGTTTAGATTTAATAAATGAAAAACTGAAGAATGAGTGAAAAGGTCATTTAAATCAGGGCTTATGAGGAAAAAGATAGTACACCCAAATTTTGTATATGTGTGTGTGTTTTGTATGTATGTGGTCTGTCTCTCTGTCTGTCTTGCTCTCTGTGCACACACTCGTGTGCTCTGAGTACAGAGGAGGGCCTCGGGTGCCATGCTTTATCCTTTTCTTCCTTATTTACTTTGAGACAGGATCTCTTACTGAACCTGCTAGGCTGGCTGGGTAGAAGGCCCAGTGTCTCTCTTGTCTCCACCACTCCACAGTGATTGGGTTCCAGGTCCAGCTATGCCTGAATTTTTCTTGGGTGCTGGAGATCTGAACTCAGATCCTCATTCTTGAGCAGCAAGAGCTCTCCCTACCGAGCCGTCGCTCCAGCCCAGCTTATGTTTATTATTGTGAACTTACCATTGTTATGATTGGAAACTGGCAATTGTAAATCAGAATCACCCATGAGTCTTATTTTAAACTTCAAATTGCTCTAGGAATAAACTCTACTGTCCCAAATATGTTCCTCTAGGATTAATAGTCAATTTGCTATTTTCTATTTGCTTGTTCTAGCCCATTCTGAACCTCTAGAGAGATTCAAGTTCATTTAAATAAATAAAATTGGAAAAAGAGTAAGTTCTCATGTGTCCTAGTTCTCCAGTACTATCACTAGATTGTTTATTGTACTTGGTTAATTTCTGGGTCATGAAGATTTTCTAGTGGGAACAGTTGATACAGCTTGGTGAAGACAACTTGGCTCAGTACAACCTAGCCCTTGGAGGCTGTTTCATAGTTACGTTTCATTTAGAAGTTCTCCCAGACCCAGGACTGCTAGGACAAAGTTTCCATCTTCAGTGGACCTCGTACACATGAAAATAATCCTAATCATTTAATATTCTTTCAATATAGGATGTCAAGGGCAGTACTTTCTATTTTTAAGCTTTTAAGGTCAGAATGCTTCATATGGGTTAAAACATTAAATAAGGCTTAATGTGCTTGTTTGTAAATCTCATCTTAGGTTTAGTAATACAGTTGAACAGACTCGAGTGTAGAACACTCAATCCCGATCTGGAAGTGGTTAACTTTTTTTTTTTTTTCTGTTTTAGCTTTGGTTATGATAAATGGAAAATAGAGCTATGTGTCTATGTGTGTGTCTATATGTATCTGTGCTTGTAGGCTGTGCTGTTGGGTGGGTTGAATATACACATTTAAGCAGACATCAGAACTTAAATGTTGAACAAGTAATAAATATTGACTTTGTAAATCGCACAGACAGCAGCTATCAAGGTTGAATATTTTAGATAGTAGAAGGCACTAACATTTATTAACAGTAAATACTAAAGTTAAGAATTTCATCTTACCTTTGAGTAAAACGCCAATCTTAAAAACTGCTTTCATTGTTTCAGCAATGCTCTATGATAGGCTGAGCAGAGAGGACTGCTTCGTTTTTACAAGAAAGAGATCTAAGTAACCCAGGGCTTCCTGCTGAGCTAAGAGCACCTACAGGACCATGCATGCCACCAGGCATTTCAGAAGCTGGCTTGGTCAGCTTTAATTGTCATCTTGACACAGAGTAGTCATCTGAAAGGACAGCCCCAGTTGAGAAATTGCTTAGTCTAAATTGACCCTCGGGCATGTCTGTAGGGGATTGTCTTGACTGTTGATCGATGGAGGAAGGCCAGGTTATTATCAGCAGTATCATCCCTGGGCAGGTGGTCCTGAACCGAACAGGAAAACTAGCAAAGCACAAGCTGCCCAGCCAGCAAGCAGCTTCCTCCATACTTCCTGCTGTATGTGCTGGCTGTAAAATGAGTTCACAATGCTGTGTGAATGACAGTCAGTGTTGGAGAGGATGCGGAGCAAAGGGAACACTCCTCCACTGTTGGTGAGAATGCAAGCTTGTACAACCACTGTGGAAATCAGTATGGTGGTCTCTCAGAAAATTGGGAATCGATCTACCTCAAGATCCAGCCATACCACTCTTGGGCATATACCCAAGGAATACTCAATCATACCACAAAGATACATGCTCAACTATGTTCATAGCAGCATAGCCAGAACCTGGAAACAACCTAGATGCCTGTCAACTGAAGAATGGATTAAGAAAATGTGGTACATATACACAATGGAGTACTACTCAGCAGAGAAAAACAATGACAGCATGAAATTTGCAGGCAAATGGATAGAACTAGAAAATATCATCCTGAGTGAGGTAACCCAAACCCAGAAGAACAAACATGGTATGTACTCACTCATAAGTGGATTCTAGATATAAAGCAAAGAACAATCAGACTGCAACCCACAGACAGAACCAGGGAGGCTATATAGCAGGGGGGACCCTAGGATGACTGTGGCTTATAATAAGTTTTGGTTTGACTCAATTACTGGGCAAGCCTCAATCAAACATTTCACTATTAGGATAAGAATTTATACTGTATCAAGCTGATAATAGAAAAAAAATCACAAACAATACTGTGATAAATATCTTGCTACATGTACTTTATCAATATTTTGTACTAAATAATTATTATCAGTGAAAAAAATTAGTAAAATGAAATAAGATTAAAAAAAAAAAAGAAATAGGATGAAGGCTGTAGCAGGAATCTTACAAGTTCTTATTAATAAAATCAAACCTGAGCCAGGTATTGGGGCAAACACTGGAAGTCAGAGAGCCAGAACAAGCCACAGCTATCTCACCTTGCCAGATCCTCAGCTGATCTTGTTTCCTCAGACTGGAGGCCTCTGAGTCTTCATCTCCGAATGGGTCTCAGCTGAACTGCTGCTAGAAGCCTGAATGCTTACCCAGCCCAAATGCTTCTCCAGGCCAAATGCCTAACCAGGCCAAATGCCTCTAGTTTCTGGTCCTCACGCCTTATATACCTTTCTGCTTTCTACCACCACTCCCTGGGATTGAAGGCTTGCTTTCTGGGATTAAAGGCGTTGGTCACCATGCTTGGGTGTATCCTTGAACACATGGATTTCTGCCTCTGGAATGCTAGGATTAAAGGCGTGTGCTACCACTGCCTAACCTTTAATATTGTGGCTGTCCTGTTCTCTGACCCCAGATAAGTTTATTAAGGTACACAATATTTTGGGGAATACAATACCACCACAGAAGGCCCTCTCGCTCCCTGCAATGATAGACTGTGATCTGGAATCGTTAAGCTGAAACCCCTTTTCCCCAACATTGCTTTTGGTCAGACTGTTTTATCACAGCAAGAGATCAACTAGGGAACGTGG
>CABHPP010143472.1:0-21865 GCA_902168425.1 Peromyscus attwateri
GGTCCAACTGCCTGGATGCCTCCCAAACAGATCAAGCTAATCAACTGTCTCACCCATTCAGAGGGCCTGATCCAGTTGGGGGCCGGGGCCCCTTCTTTAGGAGCAATAACAACCTGGTCATTGGGCCGCCAAAAAATTAGTAAACCTTCTGATGAGTTCCTACCTGGAGATGTTTCTGACCTGTAAGTTTCCACTTCTTGCCTGTGTACAGACGTTGAGTTCCTTACCATCGTTTTGAGAGCATAATTCTAGAAAGAGCCTCTGATAATCATATTTGTAAATCTCTTTCCAAACTATACCCCAAAGCGTGGTTACACTTGAAGTGAAATAATTTTATTTTTCATCTTGCACCAAATAGGCTACAAGAATAATACAACTCAGTAAAGGATTCTGAGAGTTTACATCATATTAAAGGCTTTGAATGCCCATATTTATCCAAAGCCCTCCCGAGGTGGTTTGAATAGGAATGGTTCGCACAGGCTCTTATATTTGAACATTTGGCCCGTAGGGGTTGGCACTGTTAGGAAAACTGGCCTTTTTGAAGTATGTGTGGCCTTGTTGGAGGAAATGTGTCACTGTGGGGGTGGGCTTTGAGGTTATATATGCTCAAGCTGTGCCCAGTGTGGCACACAGTCTTCTTCTGCTGCCTGTAGATCAAGATGTAGAGCTCTCAGCTCCCTCTCCAGCAGCATGTCTGCCTGCACACTGCCATGCTTCTCATCATGACAATAATGAACTAAACCTCTGAAACTGTAAGCCAGCCCCAATTAAATGTTTTCCTTTCTAATAGTTATTGTGTTCATGGTGTCTCTTCACAGCAATCAGTGGCATGCTGAGACATCCATGAAACAGAAAGACTCCAAAATAGTTTTTACTTCCAATATAGAAGGCATCATGACTCACAGTCTAAGAGGGAACACTTGTGTTCTTGGAAATATCTACTTTAAATACTTAGTAGTCTCAAATTACAAATAGATTAAAGAATGAAATTTAGAAAGTGAGTATAAATGTATTTAAACTAAAAGGGTAAAAGGATTTCCTGAAATAAAAATAATCAAAAGGGACATGACACAGCTGTTGGACTCATGAACTCACAGCAGCTGTGGTTACCTGCCCAGGACCATCTATAGGTAGAGGTGGAGCTCACAATTTTCCACCCATAGCTAAAAAGTCATTAGCAGTTAATGGTGACTGGAAGAATAGTCATTTTTCTTAGGGAGAGTTGCCCAAGCTCTAGTGGATGGTTCCACACCTACACAGATACAGCGAGAACTAATTAAGGCAGAGTAGGATATTTTTAAAAAGAAACAAGATCAGGAAGTTTGCAAAGGGAAGTGTTGGGGTGTGGTTAAGAGGGAGCGGCATGGAAAAAATGGTGGAGGGCTGTGGGGGTCCTCTTCCCCTCTTGGCCTGTTGGCTATCAGGTCAAGAGGAGAAAGACGCAGAATGGACAACAAAAAGCTTTGGACACAGCCCCTGAGCATGGACGGAGGGAGTCCTCTGGGAAACAGACTTTGGTGAATCAACTCAATTTTATTCCAGAGGATAAGGAACATATAGGATTGGGGAGCCTGGGGACAAACCCTAATTTGCATTAAGTGGCATACTCTTATCACAAGGCTTAGTATGTGGCAGTAGGGTCCTACAGCAGAGCTCTTAGCATAAGTCTTCTTGGCAGAGATCTGTGCCAAGGGTCAAGCTAAAGATGAATCAGGGCATCTGGTTTAGAGACAGCTTTTAGATAAAGTCAGTCCTCCAGGCCCCTGAACATTCTGAGGGAGCTCCATGTTGGTGAGCTATTGAGATAAGCTGCCAGGCCATGGCAGACTGTGACCTCTAACATGTCAGCAATACATTCCAACAGAGTAGATATAACTATAATACATGGTATATGTCTATAAAATTCTTAAAATATTAAAACTTTTATTAGATAATTTGAAAATTTTAATAACTTTGAAATTTAGTTAGGGTTTTATTACTGTGAAGAGACACCATGACCACAATAACTCTTACAAAGGAAAACACTTAATTGAGGCTGGCTTACAGTTTCAGAGGTTTAGTCCTTTATCACTATGGTGGGACATGTCAGCATGCAGGCAGACATGGTGATGAAGGAGGAGCTGAGAGCTCTAGATCTTGATCTACAGGCAGCAGAAGGAGACTATGTGCCACACTGGGCATAGCTTGATCATATATGACCTCAAAGCCCACCCCCACAGTGACACATTTCCTCCAACAAGGCCACACATACGCCAACAAGGTGACATATCCTAATAGTGCCACTCTGTATGGGCCAAGCATTCAAACACCTGAATCTATGGGGGCCATACCTATGCAAACCACCACACTTTGCAACATTAAAATATAGACATGCAAAAATTGAATAAAATCTGGGTAAAAGTTTGAAAATGCTTTTTGTTAATTTAAGATTATATTTATAAAAAAGAAAAACACCAAGGCCTCATTAACAAATGAGCAAATATGATGGTTTTTAAAGAACAGAAAAGGGATAGTAAAAATTTGGAGAACATAACTATATTAAAAAAGAAAAACTACAAGTAATTAAAATGTGATATTTATTTTAACTTACCAAAAAAAAAGCAATAATGATAATGTTCTTTGCAAAGCTCAGTGTCACGGGCACTCTCATTTAATTGCTAGTAAGAATGGCAATTGTTAGAGCCTTTCTGAAAACAATGCAGTGACATATTTTATTAGCGAGGATTTCCACATCTGTGAATTTGTTATAAGGAATATTCCGATCCATCCATATAATAGAATATTGAATAACCACTTACAGAGTTAACATAATATATTTAGTTCATAAACATTGCAAAGAAAAAGCTACTGATTGGCCATCTGGGAGATTATCATGGGGACTGCCAGACAAAAGTATCTGTGTACTTGGGCCTCGGCTACCAGATCCTCCATGCTAATAGTAGAATTCAGGTGAGAGTCTTTGGGGTATGTGTTATCATGACTGTCTTTCATGATGGCATTAGACCAGCTAACGTAATTCAGTAAGACTCCCGTGTTCATGAGGCTGGATCCCAACAGAAACTCTACACATCAAAACTCAAATACTGGTTATCAGTCATTCATGTCCTACACAATGGCTGGGAAAATTAAGTCTTGTCCACACAACTCCACAGAAAAGGAATTGCCTAGAAGCTCACACTTGGTCCCACTTCGACTCTTAATATCTGCACCACCACCACCCCCCCACCCCCCACCCCACCCCCGCTTTGGTGAGTTTAATCTGTATCCTTTTACTTGCTTAAACTGGCAAAACAAAAATGTATGTTTCAAATATCTTAAATGTTTCTATGATAATACTCGTAGAAATAGATTATAAACTGTTTATAAACTCTAAACTTTATTCTAAACATTTTATTTTTAATAACATTGGGGGGGAGAGGGGAAGTATATGCGTGTGAGTCCAGGTACCAGTGTGAGCTGCCCAATGTGGGTGCTGGGAACTGAATTCAGGTCCTGTGCAAGAGTGGTTGGTACTCCTTCTTAATGGTTGAGCCATGTCTGCAGACCCTCAACTTTTTTTTTAAAAACCCCTTTTAAATGCTGGAAAGCAGTAAACTTCCTTAACTCACTAGCAAATATGTCTCCAGTGAAGCCAACAAAACGCAAGTCTCCTTCCATTTTAAAGAAACGGCTGGTTCTTCCTGTTATTCTTGCTTTAAGTGTTATTCTTACCCCCCCCCCCCCCCCGTTTAAGTACCACACAAATTGGCCCTACCTACAAAAAAAAAAATTCATTGGTGTTCATCTGACCAGTCATAGTTTCCGTCTGAAAGTTTTGTTTGGCAATCATAACTTTAGCTACACATCGGATGGATATTCTGCATTTCATCAGACCTAAAGAAAAAGTATAATTACGTATGTGTCTGAGCATTTTCAGTCCTTTTTTTTTTTTTATTAAGGACACTTCTTTCCTCCTACATCCCACTCACAGGTCCTCTCATGAGGGAACAGTCACATAAAAAATGATGCTGTGGGAAAAAAACACACAACAACAACAACAACAACACTAAGAGGAACTCCAAATTCTGAAAGCCAGCGAACCCATCGTGTGCTTCTCCTTCCCTCCACACCTTCTTTGTCTCCAGGTCTTTGTGCTGATCCTCACAGTCATTCCAAAATCATACTGTACTATGTAAGCTAAAACTCCAAATCAGTGGATATTGAACTACGGGATTTGGTAGGAATTTGTGTTATATACAAATTGGGAAAGCAAGTAATCGTGTTTGACATTAAAATAACACAAAACAAAGGCATTAAAATAAAGCAATGAACTATGTGGAACAAAAGCATTAAAATGAAGCAATGAACTATGTGGAAACAGAATTCTGCTCTAGGGTAGGTGCTGTCTTTATCTAGAATAATTTATGCCAGGTAAGAATTAAGACTTTTCATTGTATTGCTTTGTTTCAGAACAGTGTGACCTGGTCGCTTTGTGGTACTTACTGAAAATGCCACTTTAGAGATAACCATAGATACTGACTTCTGGAACCAAGTACTGTTTCACTCTTATTTTCTCTATTAAAACCATTATTCCCGCCGGGCGGTGGTGGCGCACGCCTTTAATCCCAGCACTCGGGAGGCAGAAGCAGGCAGATCTCTGTGAGTTCGAGGCCAGCCTGGGCTACCAAGTGAGTTCCAGGAAAAGCGCAAAGCTATACAGAGAAACCCTGTCTCGAAAAACAAAACAAAACAACAAAAAAAATTATTCCCAGGACATACCTCTGATTTTCTCTAACCATTTTCCTTTAATCTAACTGAAATGACTTCTGAATGAATAACTAAGAAACTTTTCTTTGTTTTGTTCTAATCTTTCAGCTGTTTCTTGTTGTCTGTAAAGTTCATCAACTTTCCTTCTGAAATGTAAGGCCCTACAGGAGACTCTAAAACAAAACTTCACTTCCATCAGCTTTCCTACATCTCTTCAGTCACATGAAAATCTTCCTTCATTGATTGCTTCCTTTTACCTACATTCAGCTCTGGGCCATTCTTTAAAGGAGGATGTGGTATCAATAATGAGCCCCAAGAGCGTATGTGTTAAAGATTTGATCCCTATTTGTCACTATTAGGAACTGGTGAAACTTTTAAGACCTGGAACCTGGTGAACAGTCTTCTGGTTACTTGGTATGCCATTGAAGGGGACTGTGGGACCCTGGGCTATTGCTCTCTCACTCTCATCATAAAGTCAACAGCTTTGTTCTGCTGAATTCTTCCTACCTTGTCCTGATTTACTACAAGTCCAAAAGCCACAAGACTAACTAACCATGGATGGAAACTGTAAGCAAAAGTACCCTTTTCTGTTCAAAAGACCATTGGCTGGGGTCTGTTATAGTTACTGAAAGCTGAGTAACACAGGTGGTAATCCAAGCCTGAGCTGATAGGATAAATGGCCAGAATAAAACACCACTCTCAGGGCAGACTCTCAGGGCAATTTAATGCTTATTTCTTGAGAAGTTTGTCCACAGGCATTTAAACAAAGTGATGAAGGAAGGAAGATAAATTAAAAATAATTGCAATACGTGGTATTGTGGTACTAGAATGTTTCTCATTTATGAATACTGTAATCTCATGAAATAAGAACTTTTTAATATTTTTTCCTTTATAGATACACTTGTCCCATTTACAAGTAGACAGCTAGTGGACATACAGTATTTACTAACAGAGTAAGAATTTGTAGTTTTCATTGATTGTCATAGTAATATCTCCTTTTATTTTATAATACATCTTAATATTCACATTTATAATTAAGTGTAACTCTTCTAGCAAATATTAAGTAGATAAATCATATTAAATATAGATAGGATCAACTATAGCACATATGAGGAAAAGTGTAAATCAAAGGGGAGCCGCTTTGAAAACAAGTTAGCATCCTGGAATGATGGGTACTTTGGGGTGTACCAAATGATTACATTTGGAACTTTCATGGATGCTGTATACATTCTTATATACCAAGTAACATGCTTCTAAATGATTACAAAGCAAAATTTTCAAAAAGTAAACAATTGAAAATAATGTTTCAGTAAAACTTAACAAAAGAAACTCATTGGGAATAGTTACATAGACATGACCCTACCTCAGATTATTGAGCAGGTGAATAACAGCTAACAGAATGATACAGCTGTAAAAAGTCAAGACTATAGTGAGTTTGGTGGGTTCTTTACTTGGTTTTACTTCATGCACTTCTCCTCATCAAAGTTCTCCAAACAGTAAACTTAGCTTGTTGAACACATGGGAAGAATTAGACAGAAAATCTTTTCTTTTGCGTTGTCATGGCCAGAAAAATCTCTTTGTTTAACTAGAACACTGTCTTTGACCTCAAATTTGCCACAGAAAATTTGTGGGGAGATGATTTGTGATAAATATCAATTCATGTTTCTGCTCAGCTTTTCAAAGGATTTTGCAACAATTTCATTGCAATTTTCCAGAACTTTATGTGGTCTAACTATGCTATAAAACCTTTGTTATTTGGTTCAGTACAAAAATCATCATAAAACTATTGAGCTAAAAAGAACATGGAGCTTGTTAATTCTGGTCTCTAAAGAGACCTTGTTACTAAGTTGAAACATGTAGTTCTTCCTCTTCTGGCCTGTCTTACCACATGGGCCATCACACCTACCAAGCTCTAATTCTGTGTCCATACTCTCTTAGAAATCATTACCATAACCATATCATTGTCATAATCATTGCATTATCGTGTCGCATGAAATGTAAAGCTGTGACTTTGAATAAAAGGATAGCATATCCAATGGCAACAATTCTCGTGTCTGTGAATTTGAAATGACATTTCTCTTGTAAGTTTCATATCTTTAGTTTTAGAAAATGCATCTCAAATTTTTTGTTTCTAAAAGGGATCTGAGTGAATGATTGGGCAGGCCATGTGACTCTATTGTAGTTACTAGGAATAGAAGGAAATCTAGAAAAACTTTTATCTTGCTAACATCTTTAGGTTCACCACTGAGTCACGGTATAAATAAAATTAAAATAAGATGGCATAGAAATTATTTAAGAGCTCTGAATGTCTTGAGGAGTCCTGTTTCCCTCATCCTCACATTCTTTGTCTAATTGAAATAGACAGACATAACAAACATATTAATTCCTTAAAAGTAAACAAATTAAATGTCAATAAATATTTGCACAATACTACAGTGATATTGACAACAAAAGTCTATAGCCTATGAACAGACATGCTTGAGAAATGAAAAATTCTGCCTGGGAACTTCCAGTCCATCACAGGTGACCCTATCGAGAAAACTTGAACATTAAACTTTCAGTTGAACAGATCCTCTCTCCCTCATTTGCTCTGTCAGCACATCAGGTCAGCAAGTCTGTCCTTCGTTCACCTAAGAATGTTAAAACAAAGCCCATTTACTCAGTTACGTCTTCTTAGAAGTTGGGTATGCGGATGCTCTCAGTAGAAGAGCCTACCAAAGTGCAAAGCTTTACATTCAATTTCCATCACTGCAAAAATAAATACAAAATGTAAATACCTCCCATTTACTTCTTTCTTCTTCTAAATTACCTCACATGGGACAACTTTCCAGTTTTCCCCCAAGGAGTTTCTTCTTTTAATAACTTTTTGCCAGTATGATACCCTAAAATATGATAGAAATAGGCTGAGTGTCTAGCCCATGGATAGACTCCTTAACTACCATGTATAAGACTTCAAGTCTGATCCTCAGTACTACCAAAGAATAAACTAAAATATTTTAATATGGTACCTAGAATTAGATATATATTTTTGATATACACTATCTTATACCCTAGACTTTAGATTTCAGTTACTAAAACTAACCATAATTCTGATTTTTATATAATTCAAGAATTATTCATTTAGCAACTATTTACCAAGTACCTAGTAAATTCTAAGTTTTAGGCTAGGGCTTGGGGATGCAAAATCAAATAATGCTCTCACCCTGTCCTCCAAAGGCTGCATTATACCATTAGCCTAAGAGAAGACTATAAGTTAAAACTCTGGCTTCTGTCCATTTGTATTTTTCAAGTAGATCACTAATATGCCTACCTGTAGGCAGAGAAATTTACTTCCAAATTTACTTCCAACAGTAAAGTATAGCTGGAGAGTTTCTCTCCGGGTCCCGCCAAGCCCCCACAGTCTCACAGCCCACTTATAAAATAATCACTCGGAAGCTTATATTACTTATAAACTGTATGGCCGTGGCAGGCTTCTTGCTATCTATTTCTTATATCTTAAATTAACCCATTTCTATAAATCTGTACCTTGCCACGTGGCTCATGGCTTACTGGTATTTTACATCCTGCTCCTCATGGCGGTGGCTGGCAGTGTTTCCTCACTCAGCTTTCCACTTCCCAGACTTCTCCTCTCTATTTGTCCCGCCTATACTTCCTGCCTGGCTACTGGCCAATCAGCACTTTTTTTATTAACCAATCAGAGCAACACATTCAGAGCATACAGAACATCCCATGGCAGTAAAGTTCACTATGACTTTATTCCCAATATTCCTCTTAAGAATGAAATTTTTTTCCCAGCACTCAGGAGGCAGAGGCAGGCGGATCTCTGTGAGTTCGAGGCCAGCCTGGGCTACCAAGTGAGCTCCAGGAAAGGCGCAAAGCTACACAGAGAAACCCTGTCTCGAAAAACAAAAAAAAAAAATGAAATTTTTTAACCCTTCTTTTTCAATGTGATATATATCCTACTTTTTTTTAATCTCATTAAATTTAAGTGAAAAAAATTACTGCAATTTCAGTATTTTAAATGGCCCTGTAAAAATGAGTAACAGAGTTAAGAACAAATGCCTAAAGGGGAGACTTTCTGCTCCCATAAATTTCCAGGCCAACACCTTGAGTACCATGATCATAACAAAGTGGGGTTGCTAACAACTGTCATCCAACTTACATTTTGTGAATTCATTCACAAATCATACATAGTACTTCACCAAGTATATCAAGTGATTTGCTTAAGAACTATACTGCACAAGTTTTGTTGATTTACCATATTTTTTAAAAAAAAACACTACAAAGAAGATATAAGATGTATAAGATATAAAAGATATAAAATGTACCTTATTCTCAGTGAATTTACCTTCAAACCTTGTGATATCACAGTTCTCCAAAGTTCCTCTAAGTGTCACAACTTATTACCCCATCTATAATTTTGCTAAAGATTAAGATAATGTTTTCAGGTCTGTTTTGTCCATGTTCCCTCTTTCCATGTCGGATGATATTTTGTTTGTGTTATGACAAATAAAGCTCATCCGGAGATCAGAGGGCAGAACTAGCCTCTAGTTAACCATAGAGGCCAGGCAGTGGTGACACAAACCTTTAATCCCAGCACTTGGGAGGAAAAAGCAGGAAGATCAGGAGTTCAAGGCCACCCTGGACTACATGAGATTGAACCAATCTAAAAGAGAAACAGAGCTGGGTGGTGGTGGCTCACACCTTTGATCCCAGCACATGAAGGCTCACACCTTTAATTCCAGCACTAGGGAGGTGGAGACAGGAATATAAGGCAGGTGGAGAAAGGGTCTTGACCCCATCCCTCCCCCTATTAGATCTGAGGATTCATAGAGTTAAGAAATCTCTCTACTGGCTGTTGTTCTGCTTCTCTGATCTTTCAGCTTTCACCCTAATAACTGACTCGAGGTTTTTATTATTAAGACTAATTAAAATCATGCTTCATTTCTGTCTTTCAGGAGTTTAAGTTCTCAGATGGTTTCTTCAAATTAACATGTCAAAGTTCTAGAACTACTGCAGACATGATGATTATTTCTCTGATTTAATTAAGAAAAGGGAGCATTTCTCTATGCCCTGTGGATGCATATGAATCTTATCTCAGTAGCTTGTCAAACTGCAGGTCCCACATCAGTGGCAATGTGCTAGGACCCACAAGTACATTTCTGGCAAGCTGCTAAGTGATATTCACACTCTGACTAATGGACCACATTTTATGTGGTAAGACTTTGGAAGGTCCCCAAGTATGCATAGGACAGCCCAGAGAATCAGTTACACTCTATGAGGCTCTAGAATTTCCATTATTTTTTACAATTCTATGTCATTATTCCTATATTGGCACAAATTTGCACCTCTACCAAAGATGTCTACATCCTAACCCCTAGAACCTAGGAATATATTCTAATACATGGCAAAAGGGATTATAGATGAAGGTAAGGTTCCCAAAAATAGAACTACCATATGACCCAGCTGTAATACTCCCAGATATACACCCAAAGAAATCTAAGCATATCACCAAGATAAATGTGCATCCATGTTTCTTGTGCACTATTCACAATAACCAAGATATGAAATCAATCTGAATGCCATCAGTAGATAAAAGAAAATGCTGTACATGTAAACAGCAGAGTTTTATCTCACTGAAAGAGGGAAATAGTGTAACCTGTAGCATGAATTTGAGATTGTCACATCCAGCACAAATAGCCTGACTCAAGACAACAAGTATCACCTATTTTCTCACATCCACAAAAATATAGATTTTTAAAATTACACACATCAGACATGAAAGTAGAAAGTAGAGCTATGTAGGTAGAGGGAAGAGTCAAAGCAAAGGGGGTAGAAGGAAAAAAAGAAAAGAAATGGAGGGTGAACACAGCATGTTCTGTTTGTACCTGAAATTGAAGAAGTCGAAGGGAGGAAATAGGAAGTGTATTGGTGATAAGGGAGGGTAACATGGGAGTAAGTATGAGCAAAGAGCAATGGTATACATATATGAAAATGTCTTAATTAAACCTGTTATTTTGTACAGCAAAAGAAAAAGGAAATGAGAGTTATTTGTTAAAATAGGGAAAGTAAGGGGCTGGAGAGGTGGTTGAGTGATTAAGGACACTTGGTGTGTGTGTAGGTTTGAACAGGAATGGCCCCCATAGGCTCATATAGTTGAATGCTTGGCCATTAGGGAGTAGTGCTACTTGACAGGGATTAGGAGGTGTGGCCTTGTTGGAGGAGGTGTGGCCTTGTGGGAGGAAGTGTGTCACTAGGGGTGGGCTTTGGGGTTTCAAATGCTCAACCCAGACCCAATGTCTTTCTCTCTGCCTGCTGCTTGTAGATCCAGATGTAGAACTCTGGGCTCTTCTCTAGCCCCATGTTTGCATGCCTGACACCATGCTTTACACCATGATGACAATGGACTCAATCTCTAAAAAGGTAAACAAGCCCCAATTAAATACATTCCTTTATAAGAGTTGCCATGGTCATGATGTCTCTTCACAGCAATAAAACACTGACTAAGACACTTGGCAATCATGAGGACCTGAGATGGCTGAAGCTTTCTGAATGCCATGTTCAGGGAGAGACCCTGTCTCAAAGGAATAAGGCAGAGAGTTATAGAGGACATGCAATAACAAAACCCTACCTCTTGCCTCTGCTGTATAAATTATACATACACACACACACACACACACACACACACACACACACACACAGAGAGAGAGAGAGAGAGAGAGACAGAGAGACAGAGAGACAGAGAGAGAAACACAGAGAGAGACAGAGACACAGAGAGAGACAGAGACAGAGAGACAGAAAGAAAGAAATAGGAGTTAAGAAAGAGCTGAAATATGGCTTAGTAGATGAAGAGTTAATCACCCAAGAACATGGACTGGAGTTCATATCCCCAACTTCCAGGTAAATCCTGGCCCCAGCATAGTAGCCTGCCTATAATCCCAGTCTTAGGAGAAAATTGTAGGAATGGCCTGGCTAGCTTGACTAGTCCAACTGGCGAGCACTGAGTTCAAGTGAGACATCCTCCCTCAACATATAAAGTAGAGAGCAATAAAGAAAATACCTTTCATCAACTTCTGGCCTCAACACGCATGTGTGTTTGTACTCCCCACGCATATGCAAACACACATGCACACCACACACACATGCACATGTAAAGAATAAAGCCAGGGATATTATCCCTAAGCACTCGTGCAGATTCAATATAATCACAGGAATCCTTAAAACTGGTGCAGATTCAATATAATCACAGGAATCCTTAAAACTGGAAGAGGGAATCATCATTGAGAGCTACAGCTCTTGAAGAATGATCACAGAGATACACTTCCACGTAGCAGGAGTTTTCTCTCCGGGTCCCGCCAAGCCCCGGCAGTCCCTTAACCTACTTATAAAATAAACATACAGACACTTATATTATTTAAACTGCTTGGCCATTAGCTCAGGACTATCATTGTCTAGCTCTTACTCTTATATTTAGCCCATTTCTATTAATCTATACTTTGCCTCGTGGCTTGTGGCTTACTGGTACCTTACATCTTCCTTGTCCTGGCGGCGGCTCCAGGCAGTCTCCCCCTTCCCTTCCTGTTCCCTCAAGTCTCCTCTCTGTTAGTCCCGCCTATACTTCCTGTCTGGCTATTGGCCAATCAGTGTTTTATTTATTAACACATTTGCCATACAGAACATCCCACAGCACTTCCACTTCCCTGAAGATGTGGAAACCAAGTATGGAAAAACAGACCACTTTTCAAAGCTCAAAAGGTCCATATGCTTAGTCAGGAGCCTCCAAAAGACATGTCACCTGGCTGACATTTTGTTTTTAGCACAGTGAGGCTCATATCAAACTTCCAACCTAGGGAACTGTAGAATAATGTCTGTGTGTTTTAAATTAATTCATGGTAATTGTCAGAGCAGCAAGAGAAAGCTAATTCATTCTCATTACCGTACTTTCACAGAATAAGAGCCAACTCCAGTGTTTTCTATGATGTCATGGATTTCTTTTTAGAATAATATTTGGTGAAGTTTTTGCCCTTCTTTGGGTTGCCCTTTATTTTGAAACTATGAAAATCTGTAGATGACGTGAGAAGTCTTGTTTTATATAGAAGTCACTGAACCATATATAGGACTATATAGTGCATTTTATTGTACTAAATTATCATGGATTTTTTTTAACTCTTAAAATTGTTTTGTTGGGTTTCAAATAAGATTTACTACTAATTGCCTACAGTCTGATTTTAATTGTAGTGTTTTTGTTTTTAGAGTACAATAATATGTTACCATTACTGATTCAAAAATAATTGAAAACTCATAAAATGATTTGGGGATTAGAATTCTTCTCCTTTTTTTATTTTTAGAGACTGTTGCCAAATTTATCACCAAATAAGTTTAAATGTCAGCATAATAACTTTTTCATAAATTCTAAATCAGATGGAATTTGGGTTGGAAGGAACCTATACACGTGCCAGAATGGAAAACATTTAGAATTAGGTCTCTTACATGCACAATTTTTAACCTATTAGTAATGGAAAGAAGGGATGTCAATAAAATTAAAACATCCTGGGGTTTTGTTCCTCTAAACGATTGAAGTTTCATCATGCAAGAGTTCAACAAAGGAAATCAGCTAAAAATACAAAAGATTTGAGGATAAAATGTTATATCAAACAGTAAAATTGCTAAAGAATGTATTCAAAACCTGTGGAAGAGCTTTCATCTATTCAGATATAGTGGAGTTTTGTTTGTTTTATATGTCATTCAACAACCTGTTTGAGAAGTCACTTCTAAGTGTCAACAGGCCTAGTTCTTAATGTTCCATGTGTGATAACAGGGACCATCACAGAGTGATCTCCAGTCTCTCCCTAGAAGTGGAGACTTGGGGAAGAGGACTGAACATGAGAAAGATACCAGAGGAGCCCTTAAAGAGAAAGAAAAAGGCAAAGGTTCAATATGACAGTGAAATACAGAAGTTAGCGGAGAGTGGGACCCTTGTCAGTCGGGGCTTGAAGCTGCAAACAACAGAAACCAGAGCTGGGTTTATTTGGGGAAATGTTCCAGAGCTGTTCACAGTTCTTTGAGCCTGAAAACACAGGGAAATGAAAGCAAGAAACCAAACCAGACCCCAAACCAGGTCAGACAAGCCATCAATGCTTCTTCCATTAAATGCTCAATGTTGAGTTGCTCTGCCATTGAGTGGGCAGTTCCAAAAAAAGCCACATCCTGCCACCTCCTCTTGTATACTTTCACTCATCCACAGAGTAACTGCAATGCCTGCTAAGACTAAACACTGCGTCAGTACTTATTACTCTGTACTTTTGATGGAAAAGTGACAGAGAAATGCACTGTACGTACTTGGTACAGATGCTGGTTTTGTTTATTTGGTTGGTTGTTTGTTCTTTTTCCAGATATTTTCTGTCTACATTCTTTTGAATGCACAGAGGTGAGACAGAGAAATGTGGAGGCCCAACTGTAAATATGTGTATAATTTTAAGAATGTTCTAAGGGATTTCAGCTATTAGTCAGCACTTGAGACACTCGAAAAAGGCAAAAATCCATTGCAAGCCACCTGCATTCATTGTAAGGAAGCTAAAGTTCATCTTAACTAAACTCAAATCTCTTGAAGTCAGAAGAGAAGAAGGCTCTACCTCTCCAGTGACTGTCTCTTAAGTCATGTTGAGTTCAATGATATGAGCTGTTTCCTCTGGAAATGACAGCAATGTGCCAACCACAGAGTCAATGCTGAACAAAAAGGTCAAGGATGCATCATGGCCATTGTGGACATACTGACAATGAGTACAATGAAGGTTTGTGTTCAGGAAGCACGTGGAAATTAAGTTAAATACCTTTCTGGCAATAAACAATAAAAAGATTATTAGTAATCATAACAGTATCTTTTTTTTTAAGACAGGGTTTTTCTGTGTAGTTTTGGTGCCTGTCCTGGATCTCTCTCTCTCTCTCTCTCTCTCTCTCTCTCTCTCTCTCTCTCTCTCTCTCTCTCTCTCTCTGTAGACCAGGCTGGCCTCAAACTCACAGAGATCTTCCTGACTCTGCCTCCTGAGTTCTGGGATTAAAGGCGTGGGCCACCACTGCCCAGCTCATAACAGTACCTTAAACACTCAATTCTGGTGCAATGGCCTTCTCTACTCAATATTATATAAAAATATCCAACCAGAACTGAACTTTTACTATATCTCAAACACTGATAGTCACTCCCAAAAATATTTTATTCTATCTTTAGTTCTGTTTGAACAACAAATATGAGGGAAATTGACAGCACTATAATAACAGACTTGCTGAGGATTGCACAAAAAAATGCTAAGCTCCCACCCCACTTACATTTTAGTTTGTAATTCTTAGTCCAATTCCCAAGCCTAAGTCTGATTGAAAAGTGCTGAAGAACACTGACAATTTCCCCAGTTTTGTTTTGTTTGTTGTTTTTTTCCTAAATCTTAAAAGTTAATTATGTCTACTGGGCCGAGTGTCACTTGAGAAACTGAGGCAGGAGGATTATGAGTTTGAGGCCTGCATGATCTACAATAAGGTCAAAGCCAGTCTGAGTTACTTACAGAGACCTTGTCTCAAAATAGAGAAGAGGAAAGGAAGGGTTACAACTCCATGGTACAGTGCTTGCTTACAGTGCATTACCTGAGTAAAAGCCCAAGAACCATAAAAAATAATTGATTAATTAATCAGTTAATCAATCAGATATAATTATACCTATGCTGGCAAAATCTGATACTGCAAACTGAAAATACTTATTTGCCTGGGAATTCCCCAGGGTGGTCCAACCTTGAGCAACAATCTTTATAGAGAACCATTTTCCATGTGAATGATTTGACTTAAAATAAATTTTAAATTTTATGGGCCCCTGAGCGCTTTTTAATGAAGACTTAGCATATGAGGGGGAAGGGTATTTATTTATCGATTGCCATCTCTGAGTGGTCAAGTTGAGGATCCTCCCCTTTTTGTTTTCTACTGCCAGATGTGCTAATGGTACAGCTTCCACTGTAAGGATGCATCATTCTCACTTTGCCCTGGCTCATTAGCAACCATTTGTATGGAGGCAACATGTACCTTTTCCTCCTGCTATTCTCTACTATAACTCACTTAGTGTTGCTGTATTTACTGATGATGTTGGTTTATTCCTCATGCTGCTCATGGGTATTAGGTTAAGAGCCTCTATGTTGATTAGTCTTTGTCACCTTGACACAATCTGTGGTCACTTGGGAAGAAGGAACCTCAGTTATGGAATTTTTTTTTCCATCAGATTGGTGGGAAATTTTCTTGATTGTTAATTTATATAGGAGGGTTTAGTCCACTGTGGGCAGTACCACCCTTTGGCAGCTGGGCCTGGACTGTGTAACAAAGGTAGCTGAGGAAGCCAGCAAGTAGTGTTCCTCTGTGGTCTCTGCCCCAGTTTCTGTTTCTAGGTTCCTGCCTTGGCTCCCTTGATGGTGGACTATAAACTATAAGCTAGAATAAGCCTTTTCTGAATTTGACTATGATGTTTATCACAGCAAACCATCAGAACAGCTTTTAATCTCTCAAATTTCCAACTTCCTTTTCAAGGAATAGTAATAACCACAAATGCTGCTTATCTAAGTATGCTGGGTATACAAACAAAAATTAAGGATACTAAATTACTATTCAGAATTTTGTAATATGGATGTAGATAATCTTGACTACAATCTTGCTGATCTCATACAACCCCATCAAGGAAAAGCAAGAGACCCACAGGTCAGTAAAAAATGACCATCCTTTATCCCACACAGCTTAAGACTAACCTGAGAGAGAATATGAAAAGCCCATAGGCATTGTAAACAAAGGTCTCAAAAATCCTTGAGTACTCGGCAGATGAGAAGTTTAAAGAAGCTAGGAGTGGACACTCTGGTACAAATGGTGGGGATGGAGATGCACAGATGAAGAAAATCTGCATGCACATTTTTCATGAATTTCAAAACACTGCAAATGTTTTGTTTACCTTGTTGTCAATTTTATTATCCCTAACGATAAATCCTTTAAAGAAAACTATGCATGTAAGGCGTCATGGTAGTGACAGATTCTCTGCTGATACATCTACTTTGACCTTGGTGAATGTGAGGACAAAATTTTTCTATTTTCCCTACTTCTCTTAATCTTCAGCTTAAATATCTTGGTTTTGACATATTACACTAAAAATTCATTAACTGGCTAGTGTTTTGACAGATTCCTGTATGATGTTATCTCAAGAACAAATTGGCACTTAAACAAACAATTGAACCAAATACAAAAATCAAGAAATATAATCTGTCATTTGCTGAGTAATATTGCCTGTAGCTGGATAGATACATATGCCAAAAGACATCTGTTTCAATCTGTCGTACTAGATATAATTAAGTAGTTTGACCTTATATTCTTGTGTGGATATTAATTGTAATCAAGTACCCTCTGGCAAATAATACAAGAATCATTGGAGGAAAATAATATCTACTAAAGGCTTGTGAGATTAAGTCATGGGAAGAGAAGAGGAGATGTGTATTTCAAGTGCAGAATTAGCAATGCCAAAAGACTTCTGTTTGTTATCACTATAGAAACAATACATTTAACACAATCATTTCATGTTGCTTTTTTTCAATGAAACAGTATTGTTCTGATTATCTAAAATTTATTGTTGGTCTTTTCCAAAACATGATTGAATATTTAATATTTTTCTTATTTACTAATAATCTTATCAAACAAATACCAACTTGATTTAATAATGAACAAAACAAGGAAAATATAACAGAAGTCATTTATAGAAAACTGGAGTGAGTGAAATTTTTTATTCTATTAAGAAAAGGGTCAGTGAAGGGCTGGGTAGATTTCAAACTGTGAGGTGCATTTTGTAGTTTATTGAATTTTTTTTCTATATACTATCTAAAGATAGATGAAGCATATCAAGAATCAGAAGTATTCAATGCATAAATTCCTTTAATCTTTGATACAGACCAAGTTTTTTTTTCAATCCCTGATAGTTTACATAGAGAAACTGTCCTAAATTCTTCCAACAGTGCACCTCCTAGTAGATCCAAATAATACATCTTGTCCTCATACGTGAGAAAGTGTTTAGTAAAACCAGATGGCCAACTGTTTTCCTGTCCTGAGGCTCTAAAAACTGGGAAGAATAGATTCAATGTCAAAAAAAAAAAAAAGTTCAGATCTAATAACAAGAGCAAACTCATGAACACTCTGGTTCACCCATAATTAGATTGTTTCATTTATTCTCCACCCAAATCTTATTAAGACACAGTTTCTTATCTGAAAAATATTATTCCAATTCACATTGAGCTTAAATTTCCTCCATGTCTCACCTTCGTGAAAATCTACTCGAGATCCGCATTGTCACTCAAAGACTAAGAAACCAAGGGGAATAAGTGGATTATCAGATTTATATTTAATCAGCTCACTTTAATTAGCAGATATTTGAATATCACTCCTGAATATTTAACTCAGCCAAAGAAAAGCAAATCTTCTAGGCCCCGGCTTCATAGGCACATCACCTGAGGATCCTGACACTGCCAAGAGGGAGCTGGGACACACATTTCTTATGAATTCCCAGGTGATGCTGGGGCTGCTGCTCTGGGTGTTGTTTTAAATAACAACTTCCCAGGGCCAAGGGAAATTCAGAGTTCTGTCCCTGCCATTTCTCCCAGCTACTCTCATGAGCTGGTCCAAACCTACTAAACCCTCCTCCATGTCCATGACACCTTGGTTTAGCCAATGTTTCTTCCACTTTCTACTGAAGCAGCCATGGAGTTTGCATTTGGGATCTTCAACCTCCGAGTTTCTCATCTAGCATGACCACTCCCTCTTGTATTTGCTCTGTCACTGTGTAAGTTCTTCATGTCTAGATAATAATGAGAGTGTGGTGAAAGAGAACTCCAAAGTATCAAGAGGAAATACAGTACAAGATAGCAGTGATGCCTTCAAGGATCTTTAGGAAGATCAGATAATTAACTAAAATGGTGTTAGGAAAGCAAAATAACATGTCTGATATGTGTAATATATACATATATAATTTAAGTATATAAATGTAAGTTAATGAAGCTTGATCAAAAATATAAAGGATAAATTCTACTTTAGAGGTTGTAAGAGAACTAGCCCGTGGTGGCACACACCTTTGATCCCAGCATTTGGCAAGTATAAGCAGGTGGATCTCTGTGAATTCAAGGTCAGCCTGGTCTACATCATGAGTTCTCCGACATCCAGGACTACACAGTGAAAGAAGAAAAGACAAAATGTTGTAAGGGAATTGAATCAGAGAAGTATGCAACAGCACTCTAGGGAGAGGAAGTGACATAACATACAAGAATAAAAAATTTGATCAAAGAGTGCAAAGGGATACTCATCAACAAGAGTCAAAAAATTAGTATGAACCTCCTGAGTGCCAAATTAAGAAAATAAACAAAACCCTACTTCTATTTTTAGGTGGTAGAAAGCTCTCTGAAGATAGCAGGGAGAAGACAGCAAAGGTGATTCTATTTCCAGCTTTGCATGGACAAGTTCCAATTTATACTACTGTCCATCTATAATTACAATAAATCATTTATATATTTTCACTATCCTAAGTGAGCTAGCTAGAACAATAAATTGTATGGTCTCTATTAACATAATATAATCCATATTTTATTCAAATAAATGAGAATAGTGGTACACAGCCCATAGTCTCAAAATATCTGGATCACAGCACAACCAAGTTTTATCATAGTTATACATTATGTACCTTGGGATTATGCAAATAGATAAATTAAGTTCTATACAAGCTTATAAATTTAGTTCATCACTATATCTCTTCAAAACATTAAATTTAATGTTAAGAAACTAAAAGAGGGATTTATGGAAATGCTGGAAATTGATAAAGGGAGTTGCTCTAAATTAGAGGGAATTTTCATCAAACTAGGGTGTGTTAACAATGAATCAAGGCAGTTCAGGGAGTGTAGGGAGGGAGCTGATTAGATTAGTAACAGGCATGTAAAGAAGGTAGATGTTAGATCTACTTTAGATGTAGAATCAAGCAGGCTTAGAAAATGACTGGTTGCAAAAAGCCAGTGAAAGAAAGAACTGAAGGATGACTTTTGAATTTTAAGCTTGGATGCTTGAAAGAAGTAAGAAATGCAAGAAGGGTTACAGAATAAAAGGAAGGGTTCAGCAGTAGATTGATGGCCTTGCTTCATATGGGCATACCCAAAGATACCTCATTAATCATTTTGCCCAGTGACGGTCCTCCTTTACTTTCATGTTTCATTCATAAAAAATTATATCTGTATTTTCTGCTATCTTTGACCTGCTCCTAGATACAGGGAAACTTTCAACCAGAATTCTTTCTTCCATTGTTATAGATGTGTCAGATTTGTAACTTATATTTTTAATTTCAGATTCATGGAGGCTCAAAACATTGATATTACTTAATACTGCCTTTAAGAGTTAAGTGATCATGACTAAAACAACTACCTATTTAAGTAATGTTTCACTCTATGTGACCTTGCATATCTATCTCTGCTCAGATTTGATGACATACAAAACACAATCACCACTAAAAACCATAAATGAAAGACAATGCTGCTTTGATTTTCATAATAGAAAGATAAACATGTAGTTGGAATTGGGGGGGGGGGGGCCCCCCACCCCCCCCAAAAAAAAAAAAAGACTTATTATTAAGTATGAATGCTCAACCTTAGCACTTTTAACTTAATTTAACCTGTTTCTATTCATCTACGTTTTGCCTTGGGACTCTTTGCCTTTCTGTATGTCCTACTTTCCTGCTTCCTCCATGTCTGTCTGTCTGTCTGACTTTTTCTCCGCCCAACTCCCCAGCCTAAATTCCTCCTCCTACTTACTCTCCCTGCCCAGAAGTCCCACCTACACCTCCTTCCTCAGTATTGGCCATTCTGTTTTTTATTAGACCAATCAGGTGCCTTAGGTAGACAAGGTAAAAACAGCAACACATCTTTTCATAATTCAACAAACGTAACACATCTTTACATTGTTAAACAAATATTCTGCAGTATAAATGTGTCTTCTTTCCCCACATTCCATATGTTTACTATTTCCCCCATCAGTTCCTGTCCAAATTTGACAAGGACTTGTTATTTCTTCAACAAGATGTAAATGAGGGATTGTCTAGACTGTTTACCTCATCTGTTGAAGTATGGGTGGAGATGGTGCTTCCGATTCATCTGCTTGTTTACATGCTTTATCCTTCAGGCTCTTGCCAGTGCCCTAAGCAAAGACAGCTCAGACTTCAGACCTTCAGATTTGCACTGTCCCAAGGCACAAAAACAAAAACAAAACAAAACAAAACAAAAAATTGGAGCACAATAATTTTACTGTCAACAAATCCAAGCCCAGATATTAACTAATTGGAGTCTGTCTTAGTGAAGGTTTTTATTGCTGTGAAGAGACACCATGACCACATGACCACGACAACTCTGATAAATAAAAACATTTAATTGGGATGGTTCACTTATAGTTCAGAGGTTCAGTCCATTATCATCATGGGAGGGAATATGGCAGTGTGTAGACAGACATGGTGCTGGACAAGTAGTTGAGAGCTCTACATCTTGCAGGCAACAGGAAGTCGACTGAGACACTGGGCACTATTCTGAGCATAGGAAACCTCAAAGCTCACCTCCACAGTGACACACGTCCTCTAATAAAGGCCATACCCATTCCAAGAAAGCCACACCTCCTAAAAGTGCCATTCCCTATGAGATTATGGATCAACTACGTTCAAACTACCACAGAGTCATAAAGCAAATTTATAAGCATATTTAAGACCAAATATTATGTCTTTTAGGTCATGGTTTTCTTTACCATGAAATATTCATTTTTCCTTAGCTGTGGGCTCAAGACTAAATTTAGCAATAATTATTCTTTAATTATAAGTATACACATTGTCCTACCATCCCTATTCTCTTAAAAAAAAAAAAAAAGACTTCATTTTCACCTGTAGAATTGAGATACTCCTAGGGTGAAACACCATAACTAATGAAGCAAAATACTAAAAAACAAACTAAATTCAAGTAACAGAGAAGTAACACACCACCAACTTAAAAGGACATTATGGTGAATCTAAATTATGCTGAGCAGCTATCCAGATTCAAAACAAGATACT
>CABHPP010143473.1:8753-34989 GCA_902168425.1 Peromyscus attwateri
AGAAAGAAAGAAAGAAAGAAAGAAAGAAAGAAAGAAAGAAAGAAAGAAAGAAAGAAAGAAAGAAAGAAAGAAAGAAGAGGAAAGAAAGGTGGAACTGGGTTGTTAGTAAAGAAAATCACATTGTACCTCCAAGGAGGTTATTTGAGGTATGAGGAATCTAACTCAGAGTAAAGTGGAGGTTTTCCAGCCCCATTTTTATAAAGTTAGAAAATGTAGAACAGAGGTGTAATTCCAAGGAACTGAGCTTGTTCTAGGCTGAAGGTTCAATCCCTAACATTGTAAAAAGTAATTTAAGCCACAGATAAACTGAGAGATTGATGTTTTTGTCAAAAGGGAAACTCAAAACCTTCACAATTCTGCTTGAGTTTATTCAAGTAGAAGGAGATTCATCAGCTATGTAAGGTAAAATATTGGGTGCCCAAGTTATTATTTTTACCATAAGCCTGTTTCATGCAGTTCTTAGAATAAATTTATCCTAAAATACAAAGCTGTTTACCTAAGAGTCAAGTGTGACTTAGCATCCTATATTTTCATCTGCTAAAGCTAAGGACAGTAATACCAGAGGGAGTGGAAGAGGTGATTGGGAGTTCACTAATTCAAGGGCAGCAGTGTATTGTATTGATTTAATTGTGAACATCACATCAATATATTTGACACAGCCAACTTAATTTATACAACGCTGCCTGAAAATCTCATTTTCTACTTTGCTGTGTTGTGTCCATGGAAAATATTGCTGACATAACGACTCAATTCCAGGCATAGTCCTTCTAAAAATATTATATATCTAGATGGAGTTACTAATTACACAATTACACCACGGCCTTGTACCAGGCAAAGTACAAGACACATGACTAACAAAACTATAGCTTTTCCAAATGATGGATGGATAGAGGGCCTGCTCTAACTATGGGGTAAATATGGTCCAAAGTACCATCCAAGCAAACCTCACCAAAACTCCTATCCGAAATACATAAGAAGTAAGTTTTATTTGGAACTAAAATGACACACAAATGTAACTGAGAATGAGATATATTTATCTTTGAAACAACTTTTAGTATTTTAAATAACATGTAATTATATAATCTATCATCCAAAGTACACTCTCAGATTCAGACTGCCCAGATTTACAGCCTGCTTCTCCTAAAGCTCATTGTCTCTGCATAAATTCCCCAGTTCCACACTCTCCATTTCTCCTCTGCAAAATAAAAAATACTGATAAATATTCATGCATTAGTTTAAGAGTTAAGTGAGATAGTCTGTGTAAGACACTGAGCTAGAGCTAAAGTGCTTGTCCTCAGGCATTTCCAGCAGTAATGCCAACACAGAAAGAAGTGGTTAAGGACAAGCATGGCCATGTGACACTAAAGCATCCATATACACACACACACAAAAAAAATCACAGAAATGATACTGTCAGATGTTGTCTCTAGAAGACTTGGCTTTCTTTTTCTTTTGTTGTTCAATAGGCTTTTTCTAAATTTATATAGTTTTATAATAAAGCAAAACTAATAGTTAATTGGCCATAATCAGAGTACATTTTTAAAAATGGTCTTCAATATGTTTTTTCTTAAGCAATTTAAAAATTTTTAATTAAAATATAATTACATCACTTCCCCCATCCTCTTTGTGCCTCTAATCCCTCCCATGTCCTTTTCCATCACTTTCTCTCACACTGACAGCCTCTTTTTTTAATGACTTTGTTCACACACACATATGTATATTTATATATGTGTGTGTGTGTGTGTGTGTGTGTGTGTGTGTGTGTGTGTGTAAATTTAACTTACTATATCCATTTAGTGTTGCTTATATGTATATATGTTTTCAAGGTCAACCACTTTTTATTTGATAACCAATTAGGGCACTCATCCTTGAGAGTGACTAATTCTTTCTCTCTCAGGAGTCTTTAGTTGTCTGTAGTTCTTTGTCTAGTCAGGGGAGCCCATGGGATTTCTCCCTTCTATGTTACCATGTCTATTGCTATTCAAGTTAAATCCAGCTTGAATCTTTTGAGTCCTGTGTACAAAGTGTAGGGTGTCTTACAATAGGGTACTTGCCTTCAACCTCTGAGAGATAACCAAGGGCAAAGCCAATAACCTATATTGGGGGATTGTCACTTGGACTCCCCTGGCCAACAACTCCAATGGAGGTTCTTGTGTCTGGTACTGGAGGGGAGCATGTTAGATAGTCTAAGGCTTTTGTGGGAACCATTGTCAGTGAATTATTTTTAATATAACTTTTTATTAACTTTTGAGAATTTCATACAGTGTATTTTGATACTTATTTCACTAGTCCTTCCCAACTAAGTCCTACCAAATCCATTCCCACCTCCCTACATTACCCTAATTTCATGTCCTCTTCATTTTATAAAACCCACTGAGTTAAATTAGTGCTGCTTATATACTTCTGGATATATGTACATCCAGTGGAGTGTGGTTGATCTACTATGGCCTACATCCTTAAAGAAACTCACATCCCACAGAAGTCATTAAATGTCAAAAGCTCCTCAGTTAGTATTTGGAACTCGTGAACTCTTCTTCCTCCATAGTGAAATGTTGACCAGCCTGATCTTGTGCAGGCAACCAGAGGTGCTATGAGCTCATGACTACAGCAGTCTTGTCTTATCTGGAAGACACTGTTTCTTTCTGGTCTTCCCCAACCTCTAGTTCTTACAGCCTTTCTATTCCCTCTTCTGTAATGGTACCTGTGCCTTGGAAGGTAGTCATATAAATGTCTCCTTGGCTAAGTATTCCATTGACACATGTTTTCTGAACCTGGCCAATTCTGAATTTCTACATTAGCCACCAGCCACTGTCCAACTTTCTCTGTTGAAGTCTGACAGCCGCACTGAACTATGGGTAGAAATAAAAATTTAGAGGGCCGCTTGATTCTACATTCATTTAACAGGATAATCATGGTAGGTTCACTCCTTGTGCCTATGAGCTCCTCAACCATTGATTCTGGACCATATTTACAGTATTAGACATGTATTTTCTCCTGTAGAGTAGGCCTTAAATCTATTAAGAACGTGGTTTATTACTCCTCTAACACTCATGCCACTATGGCCCCTCTGGGCCAATCTTCTTATGCCAGTCATTACTAAAGTTCACAAGGTTCATATCTGGGTAAGTTTATTGAAAACTCCCCCTGCCCAGCCTCTAATATAACACCTTCTGTTACTATGAAAGATACCCAGCAGTGAGGAAGTTTTCTGGTCAGTACCAACTTGTTTTCTACAAGTCTTGTGACCGATGTATGTGATGTCTTCACCAACAAAGTCTTACCACTCAGTTTTAGTGGTCAATCAAAAACAATAGCAATAGCTTGTATTGTTTTTTGGTCTCTATGACACATCTAACAGGCAACTTGAGAGGAGGTGTCCTACACATAGAACTGTTTCATTGTGGCTGTTTGTTTTGGCAACCTATGGCTTCTGAGAGGAGCTTTGTCACCTGTGTAGGATAATTCAAATTAAACTCTCTTATATGAATATATATATATATGTATATATATATATATATGTATATATATATATGGAGAGAGAGAGAGAGAGAGAGAGAGAGAGGGAGAGAGAGAGAGAGAGGGAGAGAGAGAGAATATTCCCATAAGGCTTTTCCAAACATCCTCAGTCTTTGTCATATCACCTCCGACCTTTTCCTCCACCATGTGCTCCCATTTCTCTTCTCATTTAAACATGCCTCCACAAACTTGCCCTTTTGGAGGAGGGGATGAGGGTCAGGGTGGGAAGGGGAAGGCGAGGGGGAGGAGGGAGCAGAAGGAAGGATGATAGGGGAATCTGTGGTTGGTATGTAAAATGAATAAAAAATTAAAAAAAAAGAAAATTGAAAAAAAAAGTGCCTCTACATTATTCCTGTTTTCAAATTTTAAGGAACGCTAGTCGGGTTTGCCCTAGCCAATTTCTTTCTCTTTCAGGTTGTCACAGGTTGTAATCACAGCATTAGACTAAGAATATGTATTTCTTTGGACAAAGGAGAATAAATAGTATAAATACCATAGACGCCACTGGGACCATGTATATGAGGATGACAGTTTGGTGTGGTATAGGAAAGAAAAAGGTAAATAAATAAGACAATGAGGTTGTATATCAAAGCAGGAGTGAAGGGCCTAACCAGGAAAGCGGGAGAGTTCTAGGGGCTGTAGGACTAGTCATGCGTGAGGGGACGCTGGTTACAGGCCAAAGGCAATATGAATCTGTGTATATTTCTTACTGAGGAAATTGGAGCCACAAAGTTGAAGGACTGCCAAGAAAGCAATTGCTCTGAATTTTGGCTTTACCCGGCATCATCTGCAGAGTTAAACCAGTGATGTATTCACTGTCTGTATCTAGCTGCTTTCTGATTTGCCACATGTTTTATTACCAATTATTTGCTTTCCTCTTATTTCAATCTTAGTTTGGAAGAGCAGCATATATTTTTAATATAAATATTAAACCTAAAGTCTCATTTTGACAGAGACCCTCCAGTTCTTATAACTTCTACCTTGCCTAATATTTAGATACACTTACATCATCTCTCAAAAAATAATACTCCAATATTTTTCCTCTCACTAACATCTTTTGTAAGTTCTATGTCTGTAGTTGCGCATGTATATAACCACCAGTCTTGCAAACTTACTTTTTCTTAAAGTCTCACTACCTGCCTATCCCTCCACCACACCCCCATTTGCTCTCTATTACATATGAGACAGACTCATTTTTGTTTCTTTCTTTATATATAACCCATAAAAATAGATTTCCATTTCTTCTTTACCATTTTACTTCAAAATGGACTTTCTTTTTCTAATTCACAGTTATTTGTGCTTTGGGGAAAATGTAAATCTACCCTTAGAGACTACCCTTGCTTTTTCATAATTCAGTAGTACTATATATTTAGATTAAATTTATACACTCCTAAATAAGCTCATGTCAAGCTTTGTAGGCTAACCTCACATAAACACCTTTCTTTTGAGAGGTGTACCTTTTTTGGTTCTTTATAATATACATCTGAATAGAAAGAAATTTTACCTCCATAATTTCCAATAATTTCCATAAACTTCTTGTTAATATTTAATCATGTTCCCCTACTTGTAGAACCTCTTTGTTGATTTCTAAGTGAAGAAAAAAACAGAATATAAATGAAAATTGGGTAATGTGTAGACTAAATGAAATCTTCAGAATTAAAAGAATATGCTTTTGAGGGAACATATTTTGTAAAGACCATCATCTATTAAGTGGGTTAGTGACTTTTTAAATGTAAATTTGTAACTGATACTATTGCATAGATTTCAGAGTAAGCATTGAAACTAATTGCTGTGCTGTGACAACATATACTTATTCATACTAATAATAGCCTCCACGTACCACCTTCTGACAATTCCTATGACATTTAGTAACACATTGGTATATGAGTTATATCTATAAAATTGTCCTCATTATATTTTTCCTCAGAATAACCTCATGTATTGTCTCGGACAGACAAAAAACACTGTGGAGGAATAATGCTGGGATATTGCTCTTTCCAGAATTTACTTTTATTCTCTGATGTTCCTCTACTTAGCTGCAAGTTATGGCCATTTCTACACTTCCCAATAATTGTTTTTAAAATTTGGGAAAGAGAGTAAGCCAGTGGCCATAATATTACTGTTCACTGTGAAAAAGAATTGAAGTACTCTCAACAGGTGTTAGTGTTCATCTGACTATGAAACAGCTGGTGTAGGAAGGTCCATGAAGGTGAAAGTGACCACATAGTACCACACACAGGACAGCTCCTCTCTCATTTCCAACAAGAAAAATTAAGCCTCTTAATTTTTAATTCTATTTAGCAAGATCCAGAACAGAAGGCTTCTATATGAACAAATTTGAACATGGTATAGGTACCCGGTCTGTACCTACCAACCTCTATGGCTAGCACCATCACACTTTGCGAACACCCGTGAGTTATGTGGCTTTTCATAGGGAAACATGAATAAGTTCACTCTAGATAGGGATCAGTGACAGACTGAAGAAACAGTTCTACATATGTATGGTTTAGTAAGCCAGTGAGTTTATTAGGAGTGTGGGTGGAGATCCTTACAGGCACATCAGTGACTCTGAGGTGTCTGCATCTTGAAAAAGTCCATCCAGCATGGGTGATCACCAAAGCTAGCTACATCCAAGGGGCATACTGCAAACTTGCAGACTTTTCATTCAATCATTTCTGATTCTCCTCAGCAATTGGTTAGTCTTATAATTTTACAGAAGGGTGTTGTGAGTCTTGTATATTTCAGGAGCTTCCTGGCCCTTATAAATTTTCTTTACTTTCTGAAGCTTATACGTTTTGTTCACATCCTGAATTTCAAAAGTCTCTCTCCTTGTTATAGAAAGGAGTGCTTTAATTTGAAGGAAATAGCTACATAATAAAAAGTCATGTAGAAAGTTGTTAAGGTCATGAATTGTCATAACAAATCCCTAAACTGTAAATCTACCTTCTGATATTTTTCTATCACAATTCCAAATGGGAAGATACTGATCTGATTTTTATAACATGTTAGTGTTCATGCTTTTTTTTTGTCAATCTGACACAAACTTATACATATACATGAAGAGAGAATCTTTTTTCTCACAGAAAAGATACAGAATGTTTTCATTTATTTTGCAAGAAAAAATGCAACTGGGATTCAGTGCCTTTAAAGGCTAGAATTTTAACCTTCTGAATATAACAGTTGATGATTTTATTAATTCAATCTCTTACCACTTGAGTGCAATTTCCCTTTACCCCTCAAAAAAAGAATGGGCAGGAAAGAGAATCTAAACTGAGAAAAGGTCTCTGTAAGACTAGACTATAGGGCTGGGTGGTGGTAGTGCACCCCTTTAATCCCAGCACTCAGAAGACAGAGACAGGTAGATCTCTGTGAGTTCGAGGCCTGGTCTAGAGTGAGTTCCAGGACAGCCTTTCAGTTACACAGAGAAACCCTGTCTTAAAAAAAAAAAAAAGATTGGACTGTAGATAAGTCTATGGGGTATTGCCTTGATTAATTTTTTATGTGGGAAGGACCAGCTTACTGTGGGTGGTGCCACACCTGGGAAAGTGCTCTTAAGTTGTATAAGAATGCAGGGAGAGCAAGCCATGAAGAGTAATCTAGTAAGCAACATTCCTGCACAGCCTCTGCTTCTGTTCCTGCCTCCTGGTTCCTGCCCTGACTTCCCTTGATGATGGACCAAAAGTTGTAAATAAACCCTTTACTCTTTGAGTTGCTTTTGGTCAATATGTTTTGTCCAAGCAAAAGACAGTGTTTATCTGACTACAGAGAAGTTGTGGTGGAAAGGTCCATGAAGGTACCTGCAGCCATGATGTACCACATACAGGGCAGCTCTTTTCAGGTTGTATGTACAGCTTGAAAGTTGAACCAAAGAACAGTATCACCTTACTTAATATTCCTAGTTACAGTATTTATTCAAAGTGTGGCCATGAAAACCCAATTAGACATTCTCTAGATGGCAAAGGGTGACTTCATGAAGGAATTCTAAAGTGAGAACTGGGTGACGGTGTAACTCCTACACATTTGTTGCTGCTATGTGAGCTTGGGCCTGGGAATATATCTAGAAATACAATTTCCTCTCCTCCCAACCCAGATGTCTTCTCCAAAAAGGTAAAGAAAAGAAAGCAGCTTATTTATTCAGATAGACAGATGGATATATGATAACTATATTATAGGTAGGTAGGTAGATAGATAGATAGATAGATAGATAGATAGATAGATAGATGATGGATAGGTAGATGATAGATAGATAGATAGATAGATAGATAGATAGATAGATAAGATAGATAGATAGATAGATAGATAGATAGATAGATAGATAGATAGATAGCGAGAGATAGATAGATAGATAGATGACAGACAGATAGAATATTACCATGTGGGCCAGACTATGTCTTGATCTTCCAACTAAGTGGTGAAAATTACATTAATTTTGGGTAAATATTAAACTAGAATGTAGACATATAATAGAGACAATCTGAAAAAAAGATACTAAGACATAAAGATACACCCTTCTTTATATGGTCAAGTAGACACAACCCATTAACCACATGTTCACCAGATAAACAGTAATTAGTCCTCTAGTGACAGGACTTGACAGTGTCATCTGTCATAAAGTCCATCCCAGATTCATCTAGTAATTGGGGTGACTATCAGTCATAGTTAATTGACTTCATCTTGAGGATTATTAAGCTTCTCCTGTCTTTATGACAGGAAGAAGTTTTGTGACTAAGTGTGAGGTGCCCGGCATGAAGGTTACCATAGAGAGGAGAGGGCACCTTCCTCCGTGATGACTGCTCCCCCCAGAGATGGCACCTTGAGAAAGGCAAGCCTGGATCAGTGAAGTGGTAAAGGAGTCATTTAGCTTTTTTAAATGATTCTCATGTATTTTGCAAATAAAGTATTTACATGTCTTGAAAAGTAAATTCACTAAGATGTGAATATGTCTCTTGTCTCATGTCTAGTAGGGAGAATTAACCACTCCTCTGTTTTCATTTGTATTTAGTTATTCTTGAGCCCTTTTTGCTGTAGACACTATTTCCTCATGTGTAAAAGATAGTTTGTATTTTAAGATCACTACCTGACATCTTTATCTCTATAATATAAATGCAAGTATTTTCTCCTCAATTAAAAACAATATATTTCAATAATTTCTCAAAAAAAATTATATTATATACAACATATTTGTTCAATTTCACACCCCCCAATTTCCCCATTGACGTCTCTCACATCCTCCACCTACCCTCAACATTCCCAACTTCCTGTCATCATTTTTGTTGTTGTTAATAACTCACTGAGTTCAATCGGTGCTGCTCATACACACCTGGTGGTGGGACCTTCCACCAGAGTGTGGTCAAGCTATTAGGATTCACACCATTAACAAAAACTGGCTGTCCCTCACCTAGAAACCATTAACTGTCAATAGCTCTTCAGCTAAGAATGGAGGCTCATAAGCCCCTGCCCACTCCATGCTGGAAGGTTGACTAACCACAATTGTTGTGAGTTCATGAGTACAGCACTTCTGTACACTGGCTCCAGTCCTCCATAATCTGGCTATTAAAAATCTTTCTACCTCCTCTTCTGATGTGGTCCCTGAGCCTTAGGGGAGGATGTGTAGAATAGATGTCCCCTTTGCGGCCCGAGTGCTCCACTGACACTTTTTCTCCAAAGCTTGACCAATTACGAGTATCTGTGTCAACCACTTTGCACTGCACAAAGAAACTTCTCTGGTGAAGTCTGAGAGGTGCGTTGATCTATGGCTAGAAAGATCTAAATTGAAATGACAATTTGATTCTATATTCCTTTATCAAAATAACAGTAGCAGGTTCATTCCTGGAGCCCTTTGTGACCACATCCATAGTACCAGACAAGTATTTCCCCCTGTGAAGTGGGTCTTAAATCAATGAGAGCTAGTTACCACTATAACACCCATGCCACTTTTTTACTTATGGGCATATCCTGTCATGCCTGTCATTATTCTCGTGGGGTTTACAGCTAGCTGAGTTTGTTGATGATTTTTCTCCCCAGCAGCCTCCATAGCACCTTCCAGCATTATGTGATCTAACCAGCAGGGAGGAAGCCTCTGGACCAATCTCAACTTGATTTCTCCATGCCCTATGACCAAAGAATGCATTGGTTTTAGCGATCTTACCATCAAATTTTGGTGGACCACCAACAGCAATGTCAACATTCTATATTTTGGGGGATCTCTGGAACAGCCCTGAACAACAGCTTGAAAGGAGGTATCCAATACCTAAAACCAGGATTTTTATTTGGCAAGGTATGCTTCCGAGATGAGCATAATCCCTGTGTAGGGAAAATCCAATTGAACTCCGTGTGTGTGTGTGTGTGTGTGTGTGTGTGTGTGTGTGTGTGTGTGTGTGTTTCTGTGTCTCTGTGTGTATCTGTGCCTGTGTGTGTGTGTGTGTGTGTGTTTCCATATGGCTTTTAAAAACATCCTTAGTGTTAGTTATTCCTGTTCTACGTCCTCTGCTCTATTCTCCCATCCCTCTTTCCACCCAATTATATTTCAAGGCACACTGCAGATTTTATTGTATTTATTTATTTTGTGGCTGTGTATTGGAAGTTGACACAGGTGTGTAGAAGTTAGAGGGCAGTTTTCAGGAGTGTGCTCTCCTCTTCCCCCATGTGAATCCAAGGCACTGAATTCAAATCACCAAGCTTCCAAGCACTTTTACCCATTGAGGCATCTCCCAGCTTTCCAGCATTCCTCTTCATTTCTTTTAAATTGTGACCGTCTCAATGTTTACATCTGTATTCCCCCACAAACATAGTGATCTCACAGAAGAGCCACATCAGAGAAGGTCACACTGAGAACACTATAAGCACACCAAAGCATGGTCGCTGTGCAACAAACAAAATGCTAGGTTTCAAAAGGAAGAAGAAAAAAGTATTGAATTTCCACTTTTGGCTAATATTAAAAATGGCTGTGTTGTTGTCAATTATGACTTCATAGTACCTTTATCTGCTTTCTTGTGGCAGATGGACTGAGGAATCCAATCCTAGAATTGTTCCACAGTTGTTCCACAAAGTAATGTCCTTTGACTCACCCCAAGTCACAGAGCCCAATCCTAAATTTTCTGATAGAATTCTTCAGAAATAGTATTCTTACTCAGGACAATAAGAACAAGCTTGAGTTTTTCAACTTAAAATACTAAAAAGTCATTAAAATCCTGATTTTATTTTTTAATCAATTTATTTATTTATTTTACATCCCGACCACAGCCTCCCTCCCTCCTCTTCTCCCACTCCCTTTCCCCTCCTCCCTTCAGCCCCCACCTCAATCCACTCCTCCTCTATATTCACACAGAAAGGGGTAGGCCTCCTATGGGCATCAGTAAGGCATGGCATATCAAGCTGCCCCAAGCACCCCCCTTACACACACACACACACACACACACACACACACACACACACACACACACTGTATTCAGGCTGGGCAAGGCAACCAGCATGAGAAAAAGGTTCCCAAGAGCCAGCCTAAGCACACGGGAAAGTCCTTACCCTCATTGCCAGGAGTCTCACAAATAGACCCAGCTACACAACTGTCACTTATATGCAGAGGGCCTAGGCCGGTCCCATGCAGGTTCCCTGGTTGTTGGTTCAGGGCGTGTGAGTTCCCATGAACCAGGCTTGCTTTCTGTGGGTTTTCCTCCAATGTCTCTGATTCACTCTCTCTCCCACCCCCTAGACCTGTAACCACTCCCCCCTCTCGTCAGCAGGACTCCCTGAGCTAGGCCCAGTGTTTGGCCATGGATCTCTGAATCTGCCTCCATCAGTCAGTGGATGAAGGCTCTCCACTAACAACCAGGGTAGTCACCAATCCAATCACAGAGGATAGCCTGTTCAGGCTATGCATCCACTGCTGACAGGAGTCTTGTTAGGGCCATCCTTGTAGACTCATGGAAGTTTCCCTTGCATCAAGCTTCTACCTGACTCCATAAATCCCCCCTTTCCAGTCATCCTTCTCTGACCCCCCCCCCAGCCCAATCCCTCAAGTTCTCATGCCCATCCATTCCCAGTCCAACCAGGAGATCTCCTCTATTTCCTTTTCTCTGATAGATCCATGCATCCCCCCTGCCCCTGACCCCTTTGGCCCTCCTTATTACTGAGCCTCTCTGGGTCTGTGAATTGTAGCATGGTTATCCTTTATTTTACAGTTAATACCTGCTTATAAGTGAGTACATACCATATTTGTCTTTCTGGGTCTGAGTTACCTCACTTGGGATGATGTTTTTCTAGTTCCATCCATTTGCCTTCAAATTTCCTGATGTCATTGTTTTTTAACAGTTGAATAATACTCCATTGTGTGAATGTACCACATTTTCTTTATACATTCTTCAGTTGAAGGGCATCTGGGTGTTTCCAGTTTTTTGCTGTTATGAATAAATCTGCTATGAACATAGTTGAGCAAATGTCCTTATGGCATGATTGAGCATTCTTTGAGCATGTGCCCAAGAGTGGTATTGCTGGGTCTTGAGGTCAATTGATTCCCAATTTTCTGAGAAGCAGCCATATTGATTTTCAAAGTGACTGTGCAAGTTTGCACTCCCACCAGCAACGGAGGAGTGTTCTTCTTGCTCCATATATTCCCCAGCATAAGCTGTCACTTGTGTTTTGATCTTAGCCATTCACATCCCATTTTAAACAAGCAGGAGACAGGGGAAAGCTTAGGGTTGTTCCTCTGAGGCACACGGGACACTTCACTGCTTATTGTCATTAATCCTTGAATCAGCAACTTTGGTCATGCTGACAACATCCTGAACATTTCTCACCTGTGGGGCAGTCAGTCATTTCAGTTCTTCGAGTTCTTCACAAGGGTTCTGGTGGAGGCTTGCTCAAGGCAACTTCCTTCACAGCTTATGGAATACTGTGTCATTGTAAGTTTTTTTTTTTTTTTTTTTTGGAATTTGTGTTTGTGTGTGTGTGTGTTCTTTTTTTTATAGGTACAAATGATTTTTAATTTTCCTTCCATTTTCTTCTCAGTTCCATTCTTTTTTTTTAATTTTATTTTACAATATAATTTAATTCTACATATCAACCGCTGATTCCCTTGTCCTCCCCCCTCCCTCCCCCCTCCCCTTCCCCTCAGCCCACCCCCATTCCCATCTCCTCCAGGGCAAAGAGTCCCCTGAGGATTGAGATCAACCTGGTAGACTCAGTCCAAGCAGGTCTAGTCCCCTCCTCCCAGGCTGAGACAAGTGTCCCTGCATAAGCCCCAGGTTTCAAACAGCCAACTCATGCACTGAGCACAGGACCCGGTCCCACTGCCTGGATGCCTCCCAAACAGATCAAGCCAATCAACTGTCTCACCTATTTTGAGGACCTGATCCAGTTGGGGGCCCCTCAGCCATTGGTTCATAGTTCATGTGTTTCCATTCGTTTGGCTATTTGTCCCTGTGCTTTATCTCTCATATCTGTCACCGTGCACAAAACTTAAAACCAAGTGGATCAAAGACCTCAACATAAATCCAGCTACTCTGAACCTGCTAGAAGAGAAAGTAGGAAGTAGTCTTGAACACACTGGCATAGGAGATCAATTCCTAAATATAACACCAGTAGCTCAGACACTGAGAGAAACAATCAATCAATGGGACCTCTTGAAACTGAGAAGCTTTTGTAGAGCAAAGGATACGGTCAACAAGGCAAAGCGACAGCCTACAGAATGGGAAAAGATCTTCACCAACCCCACATCTGACAGAGGACTGATATCCAGAATATATAAGGAACTCAAGAAATTAGACATCAAAATGCCCAACAGTCCAATTAAGAAATGGGCTATAGAACTAAACAGAGAATTCTCAACAGAGGAAACTCAAATGGCTGAAAGACATTTAAGGAATTGCTCAACATACCTAATTATCAGGGAAATGCAAATCAAAACAACTCTGAGATACCACCTTATGCCTGTCAGAATGGCTAAGATCAAAAACACTGAAGACACCTTATGCTGGAGAGGATGTAGAGCTAGGGGAACTCTCCTCCACTGCTGGTGGGAATGCAAGCTTGTACAACCACTTTGGAAATCAATATGGCACTTTCTTAGAAAATTGGGAATCAATATCCCCCAAGACCCAGCTATACCACTCTTGGGCATATACCCAAGGAATGCTCAATCATACCACAAGGGCACTTGCTCAGCTATGTTCATAGCAGCATTGTTTGTAATAGCCAGAACCTGGAAACAACCTAGATGCCCTTCAACTGAAGATTGGATAAATAAAATGTGGTACATATACACAATGGAATACTACTCAGCAGAGAAAAACAATGACATCATGTGGTTTGCAGGCAAATGGATGGATCTAGAAAAAATCATCCTGAGTGAGGTAACCCAGACTCAGAAAGACAAACACGGTATGTACTCACTCATAGGAGGATACTAGTTGTGGAACAAGGATGACTGGACTGCTACTCACATCACCAGGGAGGCTACCTGTAAAACATGACCCCAAGAAAGACACAGGGGATCGCCCAATGACAGAGAAATGGATGAGATCTACATGAACAGCCTGGACGTGAGTGGGGGTAATGAAGGGCGAGGGTCGAGGGAAAGAGAGCTTGTGTGTGTTTATGAATCACATATAACATGCAATATGGAGGGGAAGGCAGCCAAGGTAATCTTGATTTGCCCGTTTTACTAAACCCGTATCTTTGATTATTGCTGACTTATGTTTCAGTCAATACCATAGCTTTCCCTTTTCGATGGTTATCAAATTCTTTTCTTTCTCCTTGCAAGCTTATACTAGTCTTACAGTATTGTAACTTTTTATTCTGTCCTTTCCTTAGATACCTAGGAATTCTTAGCCAGCTCAAAATTGATAACTGAGAAAGAGTCAAGTGCATATATAAAGGGCCGAAAGCCCAACTAGAGGACGAAGGACCAGGCCTATAGCTAGAAGAACAAATGGAGAAGCATGGGGCCCTACTGATCTAGAAAGCCTGGAGGTTAGTAACACTAGCACTGGGTTTCTGAGGCAGGAGCAAAGCTGCCTGGTGCCCATGTCTGTGAGTTAGTCAATTGAGAGTGCCCATGAAGAACCTATAGTAGACCCACAGGCATTAGGAAGGACTGACCCCCATCTGGGTCAAAGGTGGTTCTCCAAGCATACCCATTGAAGCAGAAGATAGGAACACAGCCTTGGAAGGGGAAAATCCTTCCTACTCCATCCTTCTAAATCTCTGGCATCTTCCTTGCCAGGTATAACACAAAGCAGCTGACAAGGACATAATACGACCCTGCAGAGGCCAGTCCCCAGCTCATGAGCTGAATGTGGAAGGGTGGAGGCCCCCAACTCACAAGCTGAGTGTGAATAGGTGAGTGCGCCAGCCCAGAAGCTAACACCACGATGCCAGCCTAAAATGGCACCGTTGCTCCCTGAAGTTTCATGCCAGGCATTTATGTTTGATTAAATATGCCACTTATTTACATGGTTTTATGACTTATAATAGTTTTCAGCTGGCTTCATTATTTAACACACAGGGCCCTCCTGAAAGAATTTGCAGCTTAACATGGACCTCTCTGCCCATGCTCAGATGAGGCTTGGAGACCTGATAGGTCATAGCTAACTGTACAGAGATAACTCACTTTATTGATTCATTTTCTTTGAGAAACACACCTCTACATTCCCCCAGGGTGACATATAAACTCATAAATCTATTTATCTCCCAATTCTGCCTTCATGAGCACACATCTTCTACCATCAATGGTATGCATCTTTTAAATATTAACAGAACATGTTGGCAAAATTTCTGTCTAGCTTCTTCTGACCCCTTCTCCTGAGAGTAAAAACATGGTCACATAAGCTTGTCTCTACACACAAAAATAAATTGTTTTCTTTGCATTCGCTCATCATTTGCTTTGTTTGTCTTATAACACTGAAACAATTTGAAATTTTTCCCTCCAAGACTAACAATAACATTTCTAGTTTTTTGAGTTCTTACGCTGGTTTTAATTGGCATACTAATCACTCCAAATTATACACTTTCATTCTGTTTCCAATTTGGATTTTGTATTTTCTATATCCCCTTGTTTTGGTTGCTCTGCTTAAGTCCTACTCTTTATGAGCCTGCTAATCTAGTGTGATTAATCTCCTATTAACACAGCCGAAGCCCTTGGCTACCTTCCATTCCTTCCCCTGGGTGTTCGGGGCAGGACTGCATAGATTTAGCCATCTGTCCTCCCTGCAGCAGGGCCACCCTTCTCCTTCAATATGTGAAGCTTTCCCCACAACACTTGGTAGGCTGGCTTCTTACTCCTAGCACCACATAGCCCCAGAGCCCTTTATCTTATCTCTTTATTGGTTTCATATGAAGCTACATCCTCATTTACTGTAGTCATAAAAGTTCCGGCATTCAATTTGCTATTCTGTTCTGCATTATACACAGCATTCACATAATTATTTATTTAACATTAATAATTTAGGAAACAAGTTTTTCCTAATCGAACAGAATACTCAATGTAAAAGACCCTGCTAATATCCTTTTCATTTTTATAGGAAAAGAAGAATCTCTTTTTACCAAATATTGTGTTCATTTCTTTTAGTCCATGTACTCAGTTTATGCGTGACTTTTATAAACACTGACTGTACTCCCTTTGTTAGTCAAAAATAAAAATAAAACCTTCCTGGCAGCTGAATAAATTTATATTCCCCTCTTTCAAATTATTATTAAACCAATAGATTCCTCAGTACAAACACGAGCTGTCCTGAAAAAATGAAGTTGCTAAAATAATATAATATGAAAGATAAAAATGAGCAAATACTACTGTATGCAAGAAAACTGAATTATCCCAAAGTTCTGTGGGAGCATAGATCAATTTTCTCCTGTTATAATCCAAATATCTGTTTACATAAATTTAATATATAGAGCCCCAATTCTCAGGGCTTAGAATAATATTACTTCCGCTTTGGTTTTATTCTAGCAAAATTAATGATTGCAGTATTTTATACTTTCCAAAATCCTTTTTAATGTTTGGTTAATACTACATGCTACGAACAAAGCAGAAAAGTGGACATTATTTCTATCATACAGGTGAAAGAACTGGAAAAAAATATGTTCAAGTTTAGGTAAATGGCACAAATAGGACACAACTTTGACCTTCCAAGTTTATGCCCTTTGAACTATGAAATGGAGTTTCTGCAGCCTCAGTATGCCATGTCTTGCTAGTAAATTCTCTACACAATTTAGGAGACAAATTGAAATGGGAAACAAATCTCTCAGACTTTTGTCATAAACTCTTAGAAATTCTTCTAGGAAATCACATGGCAACAGACAACAACAATAATAAGTATTTTCTTACTCTTCAACCTAATTATTCCACTTCAACAACGTATCTGAAAGAATGACCTGAAATTAAAAAAAAAAAAAAAATTCCTGTACATATATCAATTCAAATTTCATTTTAATTACAATCAGCTATGAGTCAATATTGAGGAAAGTTAAGTAACTACAGTGAACCCAGGCACGAGGCAGTGCAGTGGCTGAAGTTAGGTCTATGATGAGTTAGTGTTAATGACACCAGGTGCTGTGGAATAATCCTCTTGTACGCTGTAAAGATCTGTCACTTGAATTGGTTTAATAAAACGCCGATTGGCCAGTAGCCAGGCAGGAAGTGTAGGAGGGGCGAACATATTAAGGATGATGGGAAGAGGAAGGGAGGAATCAGGAGTCACCAGGCAGATGCAGAGGAAGCAAGATAAGAATTTCATACTGAGAAAAGGTATCAAGCTATGTGTCTAAACATAGATAAGAAATACGGATTAATTTAAGTGTAAGAGCTAGTTAGTGATGAGCCTGAGCTATTGGCCAAAAATTTACAATTAATATAAGCCTCTGTATGATAATTTGGGAGGCAGCTGCTGGATATTTGGGAGTTGTTAGTTGGACAGAAACTTCTGCTTACAACCAGGTTTGTACAAATTACCACCCATCTTTACCCTCTTCAATTTCTGTACATTTTTAAGTGATCATTTTTAGTGTATTATCAAATCAATGCTGTATCTTATAATGAATGGCACTCTGCATTTTGGGAGAAAATATTTACTTAATATATAAAAACACTCTTAAATAAAAGCTTTAAAAATGTGTATAAGTTATTTCAAGTAGTAGAATTGTGTGTTCAATTAGTAGTATTTTTCCCAGTTACTTTTCTGCATTTCTTCCCAAACCTATAAGTCAAGCACACCACAGCAATGATGTCTCAGGGAAGCCTATTTTTTTCCATCTTTCACTGTAATCTTTTCTTATGGCTATTTTCATCCTGACATCCTTCGATAAGGTAGCTGTTACAGAATCAGTTTAAATCAGGCATTGTTTTTCATTTTTCATTAACTCTATATCTGTATTTGGTCCACCCTTTTAATCCAGTTTAAATCCCAGTATTCTCTTAGGTTTTTTTTTTTCTTATTTGCTCCCCCAGTTTGCATTAACTCATAAAACTTTTGTTCAAAGACCCCCTTTACCATCCTTATGGAAACCTTTTTCTGATTTGTCTCCCAGGCCCCTTCATTGATAATTTCTCATATGATCTTGAAAAGTGATCTCTTGAGATCTTCAGATTTTTTCCACTTACATACATACATGTTTGGAGGCGTTCAGTGATATAATTCAGGACCAGAGGAGATAGTGTGTAATCACATTCCAGGTTGAAGTCCTAGGAACTGAGAGATATGAGGCTGTGCTATGATGGCTTAGAATCTGAAATGTCTTAATTGGGAGGGATGGTAAATGGTGGTATCTTCTTGGCCTTCAGGACTTGGACCCAAATAAACTTTATTTAGTAAATTACCTACACTTGAACAGTCTGTAATAGCAAAAGAATAATAGTCCATGTCAAATGTAGATTTGCCATCCCTCCCTCCTAATATATTGCAAAAGATCTAAGAGTTGTTTGTGGAGTTGACCTTAAATGCTGATGTTTCTGTGAAGGAATGCAGCATTGCCCTTGAACAATTTACATGGTGTACAATACTAGGATCCAAGCACTGAATTCTTAATTATGAATCAACTATTCACAGAGATAGTTGTATTTGGCTTAGGTATTAATACTCAGCCTCCATCTTGGTGTGGCAGTTAAGTTTTCTCTGGACAGAGAGATTTCACAGGTTGGGAGACAGAGTTTGAGAAGAGAATGATCAGATTTTAAACAAAGTCAGACAGCACTGGTTTAATATGCTGCCTAAAGTATACCCTTTTAAGACCACAATTGGGCTGACATACTTCAGTGAGCTCCTAGAGGTCAAGGTGACCAAGCACATACCTGAAATGCAGAAGTTAACTGGGAAACTCAGAAAGACAAGGCTTACCTTAACAAAATCCAACTGGTGCAGGCCCAATGGATGGAGCTAAACCCCACCCCAGCCTAGTGAACTCAAAGTTCATTTACTTTGGTACTTTTTTATAAGTTGCCTCCAGGGTAACAGTGTTGACTGTGGCTTAGATTCTCTTGGCAGATTTTAGTTTCCTAAGTAAAAGACTTTTCCAAGGCATGTTAAAAAATGCCATCCACTAAAATTTAAATTACTGTGGAATAATATAGTGACCAGGAGATTATTTTAAAAATTCATTAGACCAGGAGAGAATTCTAACAAATAACACATAATTTTAATGCTTTGGCATATTTTCAGTATAGACCTTTCTAATCTGCTAAATTTCATAATTTCTACATCATTTTATATTCACTATTTCAACCTGACTCCTCATGTGATGGCTGATCTTTGTTGTCAACTTGACTGCACTGAGAGATGCCTAGAACATTGATAAACACTACTGGCTGGTCTGGAAGACCCTTCCAGAGAAGACTGACTTGTAGGTCAGCACACTGAGGAGGAGGGCCATTCTGAGTATGAACCAGAAAGAAAGAAAAGTAGGGTGGATTGTGCCTACTCTCATCTAGCAAGTACATTTTCCAAGGCCGTTACTCTTGGACATCAAACTCCAGATTCTTTTTCTTTTTTCTTTTTTCTTTTCTTTTCTTTTCTTTCCTTTTCTTTTCTTTCTTTCTTTCTTTCTTCAATTTTTGTTTTGTTTTGTTTGTTTGTTTGTTTGTTTTTTCAAAACAAGGTTTTTCTGTGTAACATTTCTGGCTGTCCTAGAACTTGCTCCGTAGAGCAGGCTGGCTTGGAACTTGCAGAGATCCACTTGCCTCTGCCTCCCGGGTGCTGGGATTAAAGGTGTGTGCCACCAGTGACCAAACTCTAGATTTTTTAGCCTTTGAACACATACTGGTACTCTTCAGGGTCTGTTCCTTCTTCACCCTCTAACTGATGTTGTATCACTGGCCTCTTGTCCTGGGGCTTCTGGATTCTCAGGCTAAGCAGCCTGTAAAACCCCAGTTTTCTAGCTTGAATGTTTACATGAGAGAACTTCCAGCCAATCTGACAAATCCCCTCAGAGGATAGCTATGGTGATATTTTCTTTGTACCAAAATGTTATTTGTATGTTAATAAATAAAGTTGCCTGGGGGTCAGAGCTATTAGCAAGCCATAGGAAAGCAGGGCAGTGGTGGTGTACGTTTGAGCTAGGTAAGTCTCTGTGTGTCCAGGGATACAGCCAGCATTGGATACACATGCCTTTAATCTCATTACCAACCATAGAACACCTGGAGGTCTATACAGACAGGCTGTAATGAGGCAGTCCTGTGGTTTGGTTTACAACCAATGAGAAGGCAGGACAGAGACTATATAAAGACTTTAACACAGGAAGTACCAGCTCCTTCGGAGAGGTAGGACCACTGCAGGAGGAAAGGTAAGGTTTTGGCTCTTAGCTCTGACCTCTTGGCTTTCTTCTTTGCATTGGTTCTGTGTTTCTTATTTATACGACGGTTGGTTACATCTACAGATAGCTATACACAAGTTAAATATATATATATATATATATATATATATATATATTCAGTAAAACACTATGTACATTCTACTGTGTCTATTGCCCCAAGAACCTCATCCATAAATGTCAAATTCAGTAGTATTCATTGTCAGTTAGATCAATTATTTGACAAAATTACAGCAATTCAACTATTTCTATTCTGATTATTGCTCTATAAGTTTTAAACAATCTAGGCAGAAAAGCAAATTCTTCAGTGAGGCTAATTCCCCATCATAAGGAAAGACACAAATAAAAGTATCTGAGGACTTTTTTTTTAAAAGAACAAAAGTTAAGTTTAAAATCTCAACCTCATGTCATATTTTGGTTTCAAAAATCTGAAATTGAAATCAAAAGAAAGGTATTCATAGAAATCCAGAGTCTTGAAATATTTAAATTCCAAGTGGACTGGACTCTTTCAAAAGGAAGAATGCAAGATCAAAGTCAAGACAAGACTAAAGCCAAAATCTCACCTCATATAAAAGAAACCACCAAGTTTGAGTAGACTCAGAATGTAAATCTGGTTGAAAAGAACCAGATGCCAGCTGCTAAGAAGCCTGGAATGAAGTCGTATTTGTGCAGATCTAATGAAATGGAAGCTACAGACAGTGTGCATCACCAAAATGTACTGCTTAGGTAAGAACTTAACCTGCTTTCTATTAACTGAAGACATATGTTGTTCTAGAGCTAAAGGAAGGGGGAAATGTGTAGTCATTTTGGCCACTGTGAGGTGTGTCCTATGTGCCTAGTTTTGATTTCTTTTCAAAATAGCCTGATGCAAGGAACTCTGTTTTTAAATTATCCTTGAATAATGAATGAAGAATGTTTTAACGACTTAAAATACACAACAGTAAGCAGAATTTTGATAAAATAAAGTTTCTATTTTTGAACAACAGAAAATCCCAGTAACTTCAGGGTTTACAACTGATCTTATGATTCACAGATTAGCTCTGGAAATGAAAATGGTTTAGATACATAACTTTTTCAGTAACCTGCCATGTTTCCCAAGTACAGGAAAAAATGACTGAGAAACGTCACTTTCACTGTTAAAAATCTGTGTCTCAATACTGCAGCATAACTTGATTTTTAGCAAGTAGGTTCATGACTGTGTAACTAATTTGAAGATGCTCAGATCTATCTTGAAAACATATTTTCAGAAGCAACATGAAGAGATAACTCACATCATGTATTCCATATTTAATGAAACATAAAATGACTAGATGTAATGTTTAGGAAGTGAACATCTGTCAAGAACCTTGCTTACTAGGCATAGCACTGTACATCCAGTGGCACTGACAGTGACATCCCATTTGCCTCTTCCAGCCTCTTTCTCTGTGAGCTCCAGCTTCAACAATGTGACTGGCCTTCTGGGAAGTGGCAGGCTTACCATTTGTAAGTCTAGAATTCTGTAATTACTGAAGCCCTAACAAAGCAGTGGCCTGGAGGAGCTGTGAGGCACTTTCTTCCATGTAGAAAACTGCTTGCTCCTTTATAATAGAGTTTTATGAGTGATTCGATTAGTTTTGCCTTTTAAAAGTAAATTTTTATTAGAATAAAATATGTACACAAACCTCTGTTTCTGAGGGAACAAGTTTAAGATACCTGATGGATGGCTGGAACTAAAGGTAGTGCAGAACTCTACACTGCAATGTGTTTCTATAATAACAAAGAAAGCACTGTTCTTAACACGGGTCTTATCAGCCTCAACATGGAATTTTTTCATTGTTAATTTAACAGTGTTCACTAGTCTCTAAAATGATGCACTTTACAGTTTATCTTTGATCTGTCTGAGTTACCAGTATCATTACTCTTATATATTGGAGGCAATTTTAAGTAAAATAAGCTTCTTTAAACACGCACTCTGTAATACTGATACAGACATCAACTTTCTGTGAGGGAAAAGGGTTTGGACTGATAACTGCAAGTTGCTCACATGTATTGTAGAATCACAGCATATGAACAGCACATCATCAACCTCCTTGTTTAGGAGAGAGAAATGTGCACAGAACCTGTGGACTCTCTACCCAATTGGCCTATGATAACATGGAGAATTAACCAACTTTAATTGTGGTGACCTCAGCCTTTGTCCAGTTTTTCCATTGCTGTATGAAACCCCTAGACCAAGGAAATTCAATAGCCTTTTCTATATCAGAAACATCTCCCAACTCAGGAAATTCTCTCTCTTCTTGTCAGCTGCTTACTTTTCTGTAGCCACACTTAATAAAGCTTGCTTCTACTATACTTGCTCCTACTAGAGTCTGCATCTTTAAGTTTCACTGGTGTGAAAGAACAAACTCGGAGCCATCGTCTAGGGTCTATCTTTGATAACTGGGAGCATCCAGCATCTTACTGTTCTTGGGTCATGCAAAACTGGGCTGTGAAAGGTCCTGTCACTCTCGAGTCCCTTCATCAATACTACTACAGACAACTTAATACATAGTGTGGCTACCAGTGCAGGTTCCCATGAAGCTACCCAGACTATCCCACAGTTTAACGTTTATACAATCCTTGTTTCTGAAATTTCCCATCTAACATTACTAGACTGCAGACGACTACAAGCAACTGAACCTTAAAGTGAGCTAGGTGATTGGGAAGATGGTTCAGCAGTTTAGCACTGGCTGCTCCTCCAGAAGACCAGGATTCAATTCCCAAAACCCACATGGTTGCTCAAAACAAGCTGCAATTCCAGTTCCAAAGAATCCAGTGCCCTAGCAAGACGGTTGTGTAGCACGATCTGCTTGAGGAGTCCCCTGGCAGTAGGATCAGAATCCATCCCTGGTGCATGAGCAGGCCTTTTGGAGCCCACTTCTATGATGGGACACCTCACACAGGGAAGGGGCTTGGACCTGCCTCTGCTAAATCTACCTCCCTATGGGAGGTTTTGCTTTCTTGTAGGAAGGAATGGAGGAAAAGGTGGGAGGGGGAGGCTGGAGGGGAGGGAGGAGGGAAGAGGGGGATCTTTGATATGTAAAATGAATTAAAATTTTTAAATAAAAAAATACAAAAAAAAAGAATCCAATGCTCTAGCCTCTGCGGGCACCAGGCATGAACATAGTTCACAGACATACATGCAGGCAATGCATGCATATGCATTAATAAGAAATTCAAAGGACATGAAAAACAACTATATAGCAATGTATAACATAAGTATTGATGTTTCTAGAGCTTTGGAAGCAACATTTGGTGTGAGATATGCTACCCTACCTCATTGTGAATACACAGTACAGTGTTAGTCATCAGATTACTGAATAGCCAAACTCTAAAGGTGTTTCTTTATGGTAGCTGAAAACGTCTACCCATTAAGAACAGTTCTTTGTTCCATTCTTCCCCTAGTCCCTAGGGAACACTATTCTGCACTCTGCTTCTATAGGATTTCCCTGTGTAATTCTGAAGCATAAATTGCTTGTTCAGTGCTTCCTAAGATCCCTACCATCAGTCTTCACTTCATGTTCCTTGCTCCAGAAGGATCTCTATCTATTCAGCTGAAATTCTCCGTCTATGATCCTGCCAGGCCTGAAGAATTTCTTATCTCTTTTCTGTAACAAAATTCACTTTCAATTGTGACATTTCCATAACTGCATTATTTACAGTGTTGATTCATCAAATTAAATTCTGCTGTAAACAAAATATTATATTGCCAAATCTAGTCATGTAACTACTTTGCCATGAAAGAAACATTAAACCATTTATGAGATTAGTTTTGGAAATAAAGTGAATCAGTATACAATGATTATCTTATACGGGTTAACTATTTTTAAGTTCTCACAATGATTATCTTAGAAGTAATAATTTTTTTTTCTAAACCCTTTCCTGCAAATTCTAAGAAATCAAGGCTGGATACCATTGAAAGTCACTTTTTATTTGAATTTTCATAAGTGTAGCCTGCTAAACTAAGGTGTATCAACAGGCCAAGGGAAAAATACTACTTTGTAACCTGTCCATCAGAGAATGTCGCTAGCTCTGGGTTTATTCAATATCATTTACAGTATATGGGAAATAATTGAATCTCCCAGTCAAAGCTTGTTTTTCAGCCTACTTTCACGGTGTCTTTTTTTTTCTGCTCTAAAGGTATCTTCTAGAGGTCCTGACCCTGTGACCTGGTCCTGTCTGATAAGCGTTTTCATGATGGTAACATCAGTTGACATTTATGAACACGTATCTTAAAATTTGGGACGTCAATATAATGTTTTTGAAGGAGACTGGTCATTATATTAACACTTAAAGACAAGAAAATTATTATAGTTAAGGCTTCAATTTGAAGCAGAGTGGCAATATTTTTTGTAACAAAGCAAAAGGAAGTACACTAATGACAAGAAATGTGAGTCCTGTCAGAATAGAACTCATTTTGACTTTCAAACATTTCCCCAGCACAACATAACCAGAAAGGCACAAAAGCTCACAGTTCCTCAACTTCTTTTTCAGCAGAAGAAAACAGAAGCTCTTTCTCAAGGATCATAAGCTTCAGATAGTTCTTGTCACTTTATAAATACCACTTATAAATATACAGAGAAACTCCACCAGATCAAATAAGAAATCTGACATCTTGATAAAGATCTAATGAAGTAACAAACAATAGAAGCAGATTGTCTACAAAGCAACCAAGTGAAAGCACTAGAACATTACATTTTGATAATGAGGAGAAAATGTTATATTTTTTATTAGTTAAGAGAATAAAAGGCGTTGGGAGGATAGCTTAGTCCATAAAGTGCTTGCTGTACAATCACAGAAACCTGAGTTTGATCCCCAGTGCCCACATTAATACAGCTGGGTGTGGTGGCATATGCTTGTAATCCTTGCTCCGGAGAGCCAGGCAGAAGGTCTCCCTGGCCAGCAGCCTAGCTTACTTGGTAAGTTTCAGGCTAATGAGAAACCTGTCTTTAAACAAAACAAAGATAAAGAAACTAGGTGGATGGCACTTGGGAATGACTCCTAAGGTTGGCTGTACTTTGACCTTCATGTGTATGAACACATATGTGCGCATGCACCTGCATACACACACACACACACACACACACACACACACACACACACATGCACATACATTCTTAAAATAGCACTTAATTTTGAGATAATACAGATAAAAATATATCACAATAAACAGTCGACTGAAAAGAAGTCAAGAAGGGACAAAATATCAAATAAATGTTTTTTAAAAAAAAAAAGGAAAAGAAAACAACAGTAGAAAAATGTGCCTAAATAAAATGAATCAGAAATCTCAACAACTGTCAATGAATTAGGTCTCCATTTAAAACACAAAGCTTGTCAATGAGTAGATGTCAAAAGGTACACTATTTACCCAGAACAGAAGTGCAGAGCAGAATTTTCATGGTAAAACACAAGCATTAGCTGATACTGGTTGCCCCAGCCTGCAAATTCCAGTACTTAGGAGGTAAAGATGGGACTATCAAGACGTTCAGAATCATCCTTGAATTAAGAAATTTGAGGCCAGATTGATGGGCATGAGACCCAGTCTCAAAAATACACAATACTGATTTTTGCTTTTGATTGCTTTATTACTGCTTTTGGCTTTTATGAGATTTGTACATCATGCTGGTCTGGAACTCATTCTGTAGCAAAGGTTGATCTTGAAACTACTGTCCTGCTGACTCAGCTTCCTACGTGCTTGGATTACAGTTTGTGCTCCCGTACCTAGCTTTTGTGCAGTACTTACTGACTGGCATAGAATCTTGTAAAAATTATGTTGCCTCTCAATCTCCCTTTCCTATATGCAAAACTGTAAGTAGAATATTTAACCTGCATGTCCAGCAACAGTTCAGCAGTGTGATCATTCGGATAAATTCTCACTTTCCTTTCCTTCCCCTCAAAGACACATGTATCA
>CABHPP010143474.1:0-17734 GCA_902168425.1 Peromyscus attwateri
TGAGCAGGCTCAATAGATTTTCAAAATCAACTTGTGTGACAACATGACTAGTATGACCAGGCACTAAAAAATTCCTGTCCAAATAAACAATGAAGGCCAGACGGATAAACATTGCCGACCTCCAAAGCAGATCTAGATCTGCTCACTTTATGCTCAATAGATGGTGCTCAACTATACCAGAAGGAGAAAGAACCCTAGATTAAGTGGCAAAAAGAGTTGATTCATGAATGAGGAAGAGGCCCTGTTTCTTCTCAGTGGCTGACTTACTGTCTTGCAGTAACTCCTAGCTCTCTCCCAAGTTGTCGCCTTGAAGGTGAGCTGCCACATGTGACTTCGGTTACTGAGGATCTAGATGGAAGCTTCTCCAGGAATTCTGCTTCTGCCTGCTGTCCAGATGCTGGCTTCTACTTCATCCACACACATGTACACACATATGCATGTACATACACACACACACACACACACACACACACACACACACACACACACACAAGCATTTGTATGCATGCATGCCTTTATTTTCCACACATATAACTATGACCATGACTTATTCCTTGATCATTTTTCTTTCTTTTTAAAAGAGATTTCGTTTTATTTTATGTATGTGTGCACGTGAGCTCGTGCATAAACACGTGACTCAGTGTGAGTGTGTGCACATATGTGTGCCTGTGGAGGCCAGAATAGGGCATCAGATCCCTTGGAACTGAACAACAGGCCTTTGTGGGCCACTCAACTAGGTGCTGGGAGCTGAACTCTGGTCACCATGACTGAATTTTGTGGAGATGTGAAAGCTAAGCAGGTTGCTGAGTTCCTCACTAAGGAAACAGGAAATTTTGTTCATTGATTTGTAAATATAAAAGGCCAAAGTTTTAGTTGTGTTCCTATGCTCCTTAAAATCAGAATAAATGAATGCCAAACACCAGCTGGACGTTTATAGAAATATCTACTGCTCTGTGTTGATTCATGAATGAGGAAGAGGCCCTGTTTCTCAAAGATGATTCCAGCTTCTGCCTCCTGCTTCTCCTAATTCAGATAGATTTAGAGATCATCTCTTCCATGTCCCACACTGTGTGCTGCCAAAACAAAGCAATAGGGCAGGCAGATCCTCAGTTTTTACTGTAGCTTAATTATTGCAAGCAATTGCATGCAGGACAGATTGTATGGAAGGTTTCAGGAACCAGAATGGGATAGTGTCTACCTCTGTTCTTCACAGGCAGCTAAGGGTTTTAGAACACAGGCTTTGATCTCTTTCTGTGGCTCGCCTCTTTTTCCTTTTCTGCGTTTTCTTGACCCATTCTTTTCAACAGCAAAGAAAAAGAAAAATATTCCTTCCATTTTCTTATTCAGAGCATTTCAACTACCTACAGTCCAAAAACCCTTCCACCAAGCATTGTCTTTTTTGTACTCAAGCAGGTGTTTCTTGCCCAGCAGGAGCAGATGGGAAAGGATGGCCAAGGGAAAGTGGTTTTATTTTGTGTTGTTATCAGTACTTGTTATTTTACTAGAAATGAGTTTCTGATAGACAGAGCATGTCTGGGAGAATGTAATTCTTCTAAATACGAGAATAGATAGGAATTGTCCCAAAGTGATGTAACAAGCAGGTTATTTTATCCCTTTACTTATTTTTAGTGCTAAATGACTAGACATCCTTAAAAAATAAGAATGCTAAAAAGCAGCTTTCTGCTACCAGACCTGGGACTTGAAAGCTATCAGGTTCTTTCCTGAGTTAAACTGTAACAAGGTTGCCCCCACCTAGCAATGTCTGTGGCATGACTTCCTGGTCCCTGTGAACCCTAAATGGAAAACAAAAGATAAAAAACAAAACAAGAAAACCCTAACAGGAGAAAGACCGCAAAGGTGGACTGAGGTTCTAACCAGTGGTCTAACCATGTCATGTCATCCAAACAAAACATCAAAATTAGGCTTTAGTCTTTCAAATGCTAACTTTAAGTTGCACTTAAAAGACCCCACACTCCAAGTTCAAGGGATCTAGAATGGACACAGGAGTTGGAGGTCTACGATGGACACAGAGGTTGGAGGTCTAGAGTGGACACAAGGATTGGAGGTCTAGGGTGGACATAGGGGCTGGAGGTCTAGGGTGGGCACAAGAGTTGGAGGTCTAGGGTGGACACAGGGGTTAGAGGTCTAGGGTGGACACAGGGGTTGGGGATTAGGATGGACACAGGGGTTGGAGGTCTAGGGGTGGATACAGGGGTTGGAGGTCTAGGGTAGACACAGGGGTTGGAGGTCTAGGGTAGACACAGGGGTTGGCAGTCTAGGGTGGACATAGAGGTTGGAGGTCTAGGGTGGAAACAGGGATTGAGGATCTAGGGTGGACACAGGGGTTGGAGGTCTAGGGTGGACATGGTTTGGGTGTCTAGGGTAGACACAGGGTTTGGTGGTCTAGGGTGGACACAGGGGTTGGAGGTCTAGGGTGGACACAGGGGTTGGAGGTCTAGGGTAGACACAGGGGTTGAGGGTCTAGAGTGGACACAGGGGTTGGGGGGTCTAGGGTAGACACAGGGGTTGGGGGGTCTAGGGTGGACACAGGGGTTGGAGTTCTTATTAAGATCAAGTTCCTGGTCACAGTCAGATGAGGGAAGTGAGGGGCTGGGGAGAGGAAGAGTTTCCAAGTCATGGGTGTTTTTCTCAGACCAAAGAAATGACAAAATCACACTGAAACAGGATACTAGAAGGTGGTGCTCACATGAAAACACGCAAATGAGTGAGTAACGTGTCTGAGCAAACAGGTACTGCCTTGTGCGTGTTCTTAAACATTTGCTTAGTTAGGAAGAGTACAAAGGTACTATTCAAATATATAGCACCTAGGGTGGCATTGCTCAGACCACTGTGGCGGCAGAACACCAGTATCCCAAAAGTCCTTGGCTATGGCAGCATTAACTGCAAAGAGCTCCAAGCTCTCAGAAGGAGGGTGGAGCCCTTAGAGAGCTATGGTTCTCATTTAAATAGTTGGTGGTTGAATTGTCACCTCCAACTGCCTGTCAGCCTGGAAGAGCGGAGTAACACGTCAGCCATCAAGGACCCTTGACACTCTTATCTGTCTCTCCCCTTCTCCTTTCCTCTTTTCTTCAGTCCCTTCATCTTTGTTTTCCCCCCTTTCTACCCCGCACCATGATTTTTACAAGGCCAATATGGTGGTTATTCATCAAACAAACAACAGCAAAAACAAAACTGGTATTTAGTGTTATTGGTGGTATTCAAAGCAGCATTCAAAGCAAAGAAATAAATGGAGGTGCTAAGAAAACTGACCTTGAAAATAAGAATAATTGCATTTTATTTTAAGAGGCGCAGCTATATTGATAACTGTTAATACACACACACACACACACACACACACACACACACACACACACACCTTTATTCCTTTGGGAGATCCCCTTGTTTAGGGAGAGGTCTTCCCATCTGACCCACTGACCAACTCATCAGCAATATAAAGAGCCATAAGGAGTTAAAAAAAAAAAAAAAACAAACTGGTGGTTGTTAGGTCCAGATTCTGATCAGGACCCCAACTGTACTGGCTCAGTTGTTTTTCTTTTTAATAATTCATCATTTGGCAACAACATTCTTTTTGTTTGTTTGTTTGTTTGTTTTGTTTTTCGAGACAGGGTTTCTCTGTGTAGCTTTGCGCCTTTCCTGGAACTCGCTTGGGAGACCAGGCTGGCCTCGAACTCACAGATATCTGCCTGCCTCTGCCTCCCGAGTGCTGGGATTAAAGGCGTGCGCCACCACCGCCCGGCAACAACATTCATTTTATCCCTCAATGAATTTTCCCATATCAAGCACCTAATCTTTGAAAGAGACCTATGTTCATATAGTACTTTAAAAAAAAAAAAAAAAACTGAGCCAATAGGAAACAAAGCCAGGCAGCTGACCTGAGATGAAGGATGCCTTTTCTTTTGTGATACCTTTTTAGTTGAATCAAAGATAAGCAGGTTTGAAGGAAGGCACTGGCAGGCTTTGATGGTGCAGACAGACACCCATGCTTGTGTGCCTCACCATGAAAGGAGAAGATGGAGGTGGTACTATGAAAACAACTTTTTTCAAGCTTGTTGCTGTACTTTTCTAAGCTGTGCAGTTGACAGGTGACCCTGTAGACAGTTCTGTGAACAACTATCAAGTGGAAGTTTTATTATAGAGATGAGTGCACATTTTATTTTGAAGATGCAGATTTTACGATCATTTTTTTTCCACAATCATTTTTCATCAGAGAGACCCGAGGATATTTTGTTGCTAGAGACACAAGTGCCAGCAAAAGCTGGACCACTTACTGTTGAACCCTGTGAGGAGTACTTGACTTCTTTAAGCCTCATTTTCTCATGTTCCTGGAGATAAATCTCTGTGTTAGATAGTTATTATGGTGGTTGAACAAAATATAGGAAAAGTACCTAGTGTACATCCAGACACATCATACGGACTCAAAGCATTGGTAGCAACTTAATTGTTGTGTGTGTGTGTGAGCATGTGTGAGCATGCGTGTGAATGTTTTTATAGTTATCTACCTTACCTGTCATTTCTAGAGGCTGAGAACAAGCAGATTATGCTACAGCAATACAGCTCCACCAGCCACTTTTACTAGGTATTTTTAATCAGATATCTAAACTTTAGTTGTAAGATATTTCACTTTTTAAAGCATTAACAGCAGAAAAATATTTCATGTGTTATAGGGAAATAATCCTCTCAAAGTAGGGATACAGCTCAATGGTAAAGCACCTTCTTACCTTACACGTATGAGGCCCTAGGTTTTGCTTTTTCCCCAGAGTGGAAAGAAGGGAAACAATACATAAGTTTGGGCTCTCAGAATGTGAAAAAACAGTAGACATTTGAAGCTTCCTCATGTGTTGAACAAGTACAGATACCAATGTAAAGTTTGCACGGAGTGACAGGTAAGACAGTCATCCGATGAAGCTAATTGCTGGTCTAAAGTTTTCACTTGAACTGTGTCATAGGACGAACAATATCTTGGCATAGTAAACAGTTTCCCTTTCCACAGCAATTGACAATATCTAAAGAGAGAACTTTGTGTCGCTGGGTGTGGGCACAATGGTGCATGCCTTTAATCCCAGCACTTGAAGGACAGAGGCAAATGGATCTCTGTGAGTTGGAGGCCAGCCTGGTTGACGTCATGGGTTCTAGGACATCAGGACTATATATAGAGAGAGAGACCCCCCTCATAAAATGAAACAACAACAACAAAAGCTTCATGCTCCTTGAAGGGCTTCAAAAGTAATTACTTGGAATCTCAGAGGTCAGGTTAAAATTCAAGACGAATTCGTCTTGAATTTTAACCGTGATCCCTATTTAAAGTATAAATTCAGCATAGTAGCTAAAGTCAATGTCAACTGAAGGGGAGCCACAGTTGATTTTACTTAAAGTACTTTACATTTAGAGGGGAAATGAATATGTCAGTATTCAAAGACATCCACCGGACAGAGGTTAATTAATGTTTGATATTAGAATTGTGTGTTCAAATAGGTCAGAACAGATTTTTTTTATCTCTTATTTTGAGAGGGACTAGCTTGAAAATATTTTCTCTATCATATCCTTGAAAGAAATTGGAGGAAAGGATAAATCATCAAAAAATACATACATACTTAAAGAGAACTTTTATGTTATAGCAAACTGATGGGAAATCCTCCAACATCTTGATTCAATGAAGTGTATAAATGAAAACTCGGTTTTCAATATGAGGAACATATTTAGCCTCTGCTGGAAATGTAAAATTAGTTTTTCCCCAAAGCAGACTGTCATCCAAAGTGAAAATCCTTAAGGGATTTTTTTTTCTCAAAAAGGCAAGAAAATAAGGATCTCTGTAATCTCTTAGTGTGGTCTAGTAGGCTAGGGTTTTCATGTTGAAACTCACCAAAACAAACCATTTAACTGTGTCTTCAAAAGTTCACACTGTAACAGTTTTAAGTGATTTAAACATAATATTACTGGATTTATTAAGGGAAATATACCCTTTTGTAAAAGAAAACAATTCAAACACTATTTTGATGAATGTAATTGAATTGTTCGTTGTATCAGAATTCTGTTGTTCTGCCTCAAATATAGCAGTGAAGGATGTTTCAAGCTCCATCCCTCATTTGGATGATTTGTAATTGACCTTGAAAATATGGCAACTAACTGCTAAATAATTTTTGTGGAAAATATGATTTCATTTTCTTCTATTTTCACAAAATTTGCCTAGAACACCAGTTTGTAATAATTTGCTGTTCTTTCTAAGAACAAAATTTTGTGGTGTAAATTGTTAAATATAATTCAGTTTGCCGTTAGAGAAAGCTAATATTTCTCACCTCAAAATACTTCACATGGTAGCCATCATGGATTTTTGTTTGTATCAATTGCTCCTGGGGGTAGTACTTCTCCAGTGTGACCCACAGACCCCCTCCATAGCATAGCTATGGCATTTTCAAAACCTGAGACACCTGTTCTTATTCTAACTCCATGAAGCTGCCTTCCTCAGTTCCTTACCTGGGGTCTAAGGATCTCCATTTTTAATGACTTTCCTGGGAAATGCTTTGTTGTTGCTTAAACTTTATTTATTTTTTGTATATGGGTGTGTTACCTGCATGTATGTCTGTGTACCACTTGCATGTCTGGTGGGTGCCCATGGAGACCAGAAGAGGGTGGTGGTAGGTTCCCTGGAACTAGAATTACAGACTGCTGTGAACTGCTGTTGGGTTCTGGGAAGTGAGCCCACATCCTCTGGAGGGGCAGCAAAAAGAACATCTCTCCAGCCCCACGAGGAGATTCTTTTTTTTTTTTTTCTCGAGACAGGGTTTCTCCGCATAGTTTTGGTGCCTGTCCTGGATCTCACTCTGTAGACCAGGATGGCCTCAAACTCACAGAGATCTGCCTGGCTCTGCATCCTGTGCTGGGATTAAAGGTGTGTGCCACCACTGCCCGGCTTAGGAGATTCTTATGCACACTTAATATCTAAACTTTTTGTAAACCTCCAATTAGTCTCTCTTTAAATGGCATGTGATTTTTATATTTTATAATATAAAAATAGCTTATCTGGAGCTATCTTAAAACCACATTTTCCTCTGGGATACCTTGGGCCAAATAAGAATGGAAGGGTAAAGAATAAGGATAAAGAAGGGCCTATATATCAAGTACTTGGTATGAATTGTTCCAGAACTTCTTGTAGATCCTGGCTTAAGTGATAGAGAACTTTATGGATTGTTCCAGAACTTCTTGTAGATCCTGGCCTGGTTTAGGTCCCAGAGAGCTGGCATCCAGCATTCTACAACTGTAGAAGCAGGGAGGAATCCCGGCAGGGTTCATTCTCACATCGTGCTAGAGCTTCACCAAGCCCCCAGCAGAGCCAGGCATCCGGAGGATGGTTCCAGTGGGTCCAGTGAATAGTCTGCTTGTTTCCACTGTGACCAAGGATACTGTGTACAAGCACTCCTAGATACGGCTGTGACAGGAACCAAAAATGCAGCCGGACGCTGTGACCTCTGAAAACACACCTTGTCAACCTGGTCTGCACAAAGCTGGCTTTTGTGTAGCATGCTTCCTTTTTCCTAAAAAGATAATTCTGCCTTGAATTTTTTTTTTTAATTTAAACTCACCAGTTAAAAAAGTTCACATGTGGCTATACGATAGGGCAGCTCAGATACTAGACCGTTTCTTCCATCATCTCAGAACGCTAGGAAACGACCATGATAGACGACCTCTGTCCCTACATTCCTAAAACTGGACTGCTATCTTCCCCTCTAATAATCCCACTACATTCTGAACAGTGTTATTTGTACCTGCTGATAAACCAAACCGACTGTGATTTAGAACCATGCCCTACCCACCCCCAAGTTCTTCCTGAGGCCCTGGAAGACACAAGATGAGCAAATGAACTGAATCACCGAGTGAGCCACCACTCAACTTCAGTTCCAGACAAGTCTATGAAAAGTGTCATCTACTTAAGTGCTTCAATTTGTGCTGGGGAAGAAAACACAATTACTAAAAATACGGAAAATGTGGGGCAGTAGAGCCTCCATAAAATAGTGTCAGTAAAAGGGTTGATTGCAAAATTACAATAAGAGGAGAAACAAGAAGAATGGAAAGGAAATGGTGCCCTCTCGAGTTGTCACCTGCATACATATAATGATGAGAGGAAAGGAACAAGAATGAGGTTAGTTAGGAATAGGAGAGGGCTGGCGGGCACATGAACATGGAACAGGGCCAGGGAGGCAGTCCTCAAACAGAAACACCATCCTCACTTCTCCCAACAGTATCCTAGAGTCCAAGGCATTTACCTATTTATGTATCAGAAAGAAGGAAACTGTATGTGAAAAATAACTATTTGCACACGACAAGCCACTGTGGAAAGATGCCTCGGGGGATGGCAACAAGTATCTATTAAGCACCAAGAACATGCTAGGTACTATGCTAGCCCCTAGCAATCACGGGAGACAGGATGGGTGCATTGCTACCTTCCCAACACACCCCTTCTAATAAGAGCCACAGATCAATCAACAGGCATTTCCACTCCCACATAATTGGGCTAAAGTATAAACAGTACAGGACATTGAGTATTTAAAGTCTCAAGTAGTCCTAGAAAATGGAGGGAAGCCTTCTTGTTGGAACTGAAGCCTATGCTGAGTGCAAAGATTAAATAGGCATGCCAGCCAAGAAAAGGGGGAGGGGGAGAGACAATGGAAAGGAGATGGAGAGAAGAGATACCCACGCAAATGCCTGGGGAGAGTAGAGAGCATGGAGGGGACCTTTTGCATACCTTAGAGACTCCAAGGGAGAAGCAGTGAGGTTTGAGTTGTTACTACAAAGACAAGCCCTCTGTATATACTTCCTGAAAATGCAAAGGAAGGTCTCAGATCTCACCTTGTTTTTTTCCCCTTACCCTATCTCCTGTTTCTTGAGCCAGAAGTGGAACCCAAACAGAATCTACTGTTCAGCTACCTCATGAGAGAAGTACACAGTGGCCAGATGACAAACTGTTTGGGTTAAGACCCCAACTCTACCCTGAGAAGCTGTCAGACGTGGAGCAAGTTGATGCATCCATTTCCTCACCTAAAATAAAAGCAATGATACCGTTTACAGAAATTCAGTGAGCAAATACTTGTCTAAGCAGAATACAACAGTGTTCGACACATAGGAAGCACTCTGAAAAGGCTCTTATTCTATTACCAAAGGCTCTTGGTAGCTAGTGTGAGAATATTATTCACTGTACATTTACACAGAACACAGCACATAAACCAATTCCACCTGAGCCAAGGCTAAGGAGATTTAAAAGAAAAGAAAAAAAAAAAACCTAGTTAATTTTCTGTGTGTCCTGTAAGATGTTACATTTATCAAAATAAAGACATTCCTAGGAGAGCCAGAAAATCCCTATCAAAAATGACTACAGTAACAACAATGGCTAAAGAAAGAACGCCTCATGAATTTGGGAGGGGACGATACATAGGACAAGTAGGAGGTAGAAAAAAAGAGGGAGGAAATCACATGATTACTTTTTAATTGAATCAAAAGAAAACTTCCCAAAAAAGTTACTTTTTGTTTGTTTGTTTTTGGTTTTGTTTTTGTTTTTTAGAGACAGGGTTTCTCTGTGTAGTTTTGGTGCCAGCCTGGATAGACCAGGCTGACCTCAAACTCACAGACATCCACCTGCCTCTGCCTCCCGAGTGCTGGGATTAAAGGCGTGCGCCACCATTGCCCAGTTACTTTTTTTTTTAAATGTGAGAACAAGCCAGGCATGGTTGTCTATGCCTTTAATCCCAGCACTTAGGAGGCAGAGGCAGGTAGATTTCAGTGATGGGAAGGCCATCCTAGTCCCCAGAATTTCTGCGCAGCCAGGGCTATAACGTTAGATCCTATGTCAAAAACAACATGTAATAAATGAAATAAAAAATTTAAGGCAAAAACTATTTTAATACAGCTAGTGGTAAATTTCCAAGACGACATTCTTTTAAAGCTTTAATAAGGAACTTCTTTACATGAAACACAATGGCGGCACTTCCTGCTCATCTTCATGTTGCTACAGGCAGAAGTTTAACCGTCACTCACAGTTTTCCACTGCATTTGGATAGTCTACAACTAATATTGGTCTTCTGTCCCGCCCACACTATACCACAGGCTATTCCGAGTCTCTCCATTTTTCAACAAAGATACCAAGGCTCAAAAGTCATGTGACTTACCTAGCCGAATGCATGAGTTCTAGAATGAGACTAAACTCTGGGCCTTTTTGTGGAGTCTAGGTTTATATTTGGAAACCTGGTCCTTTAAAACACCTCATCCCCATAGGTTGTTAAAACACTGTAAGACATATGATACACACTGAAAAACGTTAGTTCTTATCTCAGAATTAAGATTTTTGTGGAAGACGGTAAAGAGGTGGCTCAGCAATTTGGAGCACTTGTTATTGCAGAGGGCCCAGGTTCGAGTCTCAGCACCCATACGCTGGCTCACAGCCATCCACACCTGCAGTTCCAGAGGATTCGATGCCCTCTTCCGACTTCCACAGGCAGCAGGCATTCCTGCGGTGCACATACATACATGCAGGCAAAATACCTCCCTCACACACAAAAAGTTAAGTAAACTTTTTAAAGATTTTTGTGGAATACTTGTACAAATAAATGTTCTATAAGAAAAATACATTTGGAAAATCACAAGATAAGCTGAGAAAAATTTGGGTTTTTTTTGTTGTTGTTTTGTTTTGGGTTTTTTTTTTGTTTTTTTTTTTCAAGACAGGGTTTCTCTGTGTAGCTTTGCACCTTTCCTGGAACTCACTCTGTAGACCAGGCTGGCCTCGAACTCACAGAGATCTGCCTGCCTCTGCCTCCCGAGTGCCGGGATTAAAGGCGTGCGCCGCTGCCGCCACTACCACCCGGCTTGTTTTTTTTTATTATTGTAAGGTCTTTAAGACACAACAAAGGGGTCCACTGTGTGGCACATACCTGTAATACCAGCACGTGGGAGCCTGAGGCAGGAGGATCTTGTGAGGTCAATGTCAGCCTGGGCTATGCAGTAAGTCCAGGGCATCCTGGATAATGGAGACTTTGGAGACTTCATTTCAGACAAAACCATGACTGTACTGAAGACCTATGAAAATCAAACTGAAGGTGCTGTCTTGCAGCAATTTCCAAATCACAACTGCCCATAGAACTTTTTTTTTTCTTTCTCTCTAAAAATACCTCAATAGGACCAGTGTCCCTCGGAACTAAACCTAGGGCTAATAACACATGAGAAATATGCAGATTAATGGATAATGCTTACGGTCCAAGTTCACCAGGGACAAATGGTTTACAATTTGCTAGGAAAGCCCTCTGACTGTTCCAAGCAGAAACATAAAAAGGAACTTGCAGTCATTGTTCTTAATCTTAAACTTGCTTGAGATGGGGAAGCTGAGAACAACCTCACAAAAATATGTCACCGTGTAAAGTAGGAAGTGGCCACTGGTGCAGCCGCTGACTGCTCTACAGCCTCGTTCAGAGTGAGAGCTGCAAGACACCTTATGGGAAAGCATGTGTGTGTGTGTGTGTGTGTGTGTGTGTGTGTGTGTGTGTGCATGCTCTTACAACCTCAAGGTCACCAGGCTCACAATGCAGAATGTCCTGGATTTGAAGTTCGAAATCAAATCTATCAAATATCACACTTCACGTTCAAAATATGAAGTGCAGCAATTGCAAGGTCTGGAAACTCACTGGGAGGAAAAAATAAACTCCTTTCTTTCTAAATGATGCCCTGGTTCTACCGCAACCGGCAGCGTGAGAATGATCAGTCAGACAGAATCTGATCAGCCCAAAGCTGTCAAACTGGATAATGTAATTGGGTTTAATATCAAGGGACATTCCATTCCGGGCCCAATCATATCAATTTCAGGAGATACTGGACCAAGTAACTTTTTCAATCACCTTCTCAATTTCAAAAGGAGAAAGTTGAATTAGACCACTGCCCAGGAGTCTCTCTGAACTAAAGCTCAATACATTAAAAAGATGTGAGTTCATAGACCTCTTAGGTTTGTTAGCTCCCCTAAGGAAATAGAAGCCTCCCTGGGTGGGCAGGAGCACCACTGTAAAAAAGGTAGCAACAAAGGCAATTAATTTGGGAGGTTAGCCATAGCCCTCAGGTATCTAGCCTCTAGCCTGTGTAATGTTACTAAAGTCAAGAAGGCTTGAAATATTAAGTGTGAGTCCAGAGTGCCTGGAAATAATGAGAGTCATCAAATAGCTACATTCCTCCATTTTCAGGGCCAAAGGTCCAGAGGTAGAGTACCTCTTGCAGGTCAGAAGTGTCAAATACAGATGTGCGGATGCCTTCCTCCACAGATGTGCAATGCTTGATTGAGATCCTAACTGCCAACTCTGGAAATTAGGAGGGCCTCTTGCCTATCAGAGGAGGTAAAACCTGTTCGTAGTTTCTTTCACCCATGAGCCATTGCCTTCAGCAGCCTAAACCACCTCGGTTAAAATGGGCTTGGGAAGCCAAACCAAGAGACTAGAATCAGAATCTTGAATTAGAAAATCAGGAAACTGTATTGCTATTTTTATTTTTACTTTTAACTTTCATGACAAGCCTCGTTTCTGAAAAACCTCTGAGGTTATAATCTTTGTTTCCTTCCTCACATTTTGGAACTCTTTTGAGAGGTGAAGAATGTGTAGTACCTTGAAGATCACCACTCCTAACGTAAAGCCCCTCATGATAATCGGCGTCAAGACTGGCTGTGTTGATCAACCAGAGCAGAGGGTTCTGAAATATTTAGTTGACTTAAGAGTCTAGATTTGGCCCATGGTGGCAGCACAGACCTGGCCATCATCATGACCTCAAGTGGCAGCAAAAGAAGTGTAGCACTCCACAATTGATGGCTTTAGCACTCCACAATTGATGGCTTCCAGCAGGGGTGCGGGAGGGAAAAGACTCAGTTCTACTGAAGGGGATGGCCACTGAGAGTTTGACCATCTTCCAGTGACTATATAGGTAACACAAATTGGACTTGTTTGGGTTGTTTTTCCCTTATTTTTTGTTCTTATTTTTATTTTTACATTTTTTGAGAGGGGTAGTTCATGAGGGACAGACATGGAAGGACTGGGAAGTGAGTGGGATCGGGATGCATAATGCGAAATTCCCAGAGAATCAATAAAAATGTTATGTTGGGAAAAAAAAGTCTAGATTTGCCTGTGCGAATGATGCTGATCACAGAAGTAGCAGTGTGGCTCCCTATATGTCTGTTCTTAAGAGAGATGTTGAAATGACTTGAAATTCTCCCAAGACAAGTGTGAAGACACCACTGTGGGCAGCAGAATGAACTCCCATAGATGGGATGCCATATTTGAAGCATGCTGATCTGTCCCATGTACCTGACCCTGCAGCATTCCATGCCTCTGCATCTCCTACACAAAAGGAGTTGCTCAGTGTTCTAGACGGCTACTCTATATTCTTCGTAAATTATAACTCTGTCCATTACAGGAATTTTAGATTCCTTGAACTCTTACCATTGGAAGCTAGCAGCACTTACTGTCCTATGAGCCCAGCAAAAGCGATCTTTCTCCTACACACATATGGGATTCTGAATGCTTCCTTAGAAGCTGGGACTGTCCTGTCACAGATTAGACTCACTAAGGTGAAGTCTGAGACTCCTCCCTGACCAGCATCCTTTAAGGCTAAAAAGAGCTGGAAGTTAGAATACTGTCATCTAAAACCTTTTAGAAACGTCACACACAGCAGGGACCATGCATGTAAGAGGCACAGAAATGGTTGAGCCTGGTATGAAGTTAGAACAGTAATCCCATACATTGTCACAGCCACATCTTTGTTATAAGCCACAAGTTATGGGGTGTTTCCCAATGAAATGGAAAGAAACCCCTCATGACATACACCAGACACCCACTTACTCCATTTCACACAAGACAATCTCATCTCAGAATAATGGCAACTTAAGTCAGCTCTTCTTGCTAATCATATCACATACACATGAGTGTGCATGCATGCACACACACATACACAGAGTAAATAAAGTAAATCTTAAAATACAGGCTGAACAGTCAATGTAGTAAATTTCCACTCTGTTCTCTCTTCCTAACTTACAGTTTCTTTCCTTCCTCCTCCCACAAACCAGAGGTGTGACTAGCAACAATTCTCCCTCCTGGGAAATTAGTGATCAACCTTGCTTATCCCTAGAGTCATCCAGCACTCACTGGCTCATAACAAAGAATGAGCAAGCAACACATATGGCAGTAACTGTAAAGAAATCAGCATTCCTCTTCATACACACACACACACACACACACACACACACACACACACACACACGATGGTCACGTACAGGAAGAGTTTTGTCTGCGTTTGTCCTTAGCATATCAGTTACTGATTTTCTTTTCTACTTGAGCTTGTAGCTTCCTTCATCATTGAGATGCCGAAAAGCTTACTAAAGGGAGATGTTTAACTACAAAGGCTTTGAAACAAACTGGAAAAAAAGTATTTTTGGCTTCCTGGCATGGCTGAAAACAAACAAACAAAAAAATGCTTCAGACTAAAACAGGGAAAATAGAATTTTATCATTGATCTTGTGGTTTTAGGCTTTGTGTCTGAGTGAATCATTACTCTTAGCCAGACTTTGGATCTCTTATCTTTGGGGAGGATGGAGGATGTTTTAAAGGATTATCCTATGTTATAGCATTCCTAAGTTTAAATTATTTTCTTCCGCTGTATTTCAAAGTCCAATGCAGGTGACTCCAGGAAAAATCAATAGTACTGTTTATGCCAAACACCATAAAAACTACTAGAACAACAAAGTGATAAGATCTTTCGGTCCTTGGGTGCCATGATTCATTTCTTAGTCATCTGTTACACAAACAGTATAGAGCACATGGTCAAAGGACCATCTCCTCTCTCAATGAATACACCTGACTGGTTCTATTCTGACATATGAAAGTGATGTCAACCTTAGAAGGGTAACAATCTATGTTCTTTTCCCCAGTCTTGGAATCTACTATCCCTCAGTCATCTAACTTTTCCCATCCCCATCTTCTCCCCCAACCCAGCCTGTCACTTCCCCATCCCTGTTACCAACAGGGTAATGCTGTAGCATCCTGAAAGGGCTTCCTTACCTCATGATCCCTGGGTTCTCTTACTTCAGTTATAGACTCTCATAAATGCCTTGTCTCTTATAGAATGGGCAAGTGATGATCAGAGGAACTCTCAGAAAATGAAATTCTAACTGAAGATGTCAGAAAACAGTCGATACTGTATTCCTAAGAGTGAAAAGTGTGGGCTGGTGAGATGGATCTGTGGGTAAAAGGGCTGACAACAAGCCTGACAACTTGGGTTCAATCCCTGGATCTCATAGTATTAAGGAGAAAACTAACTCCTGAAAGTTGTTCTCTGACATCACCGTGTATGTGTACCCATCCTCCATGAATACACATCATACACAACCAATAATAATACACAAAAATTGAAAAGATGGGGGCCCACCAAAGGATTTGGAGAGAGGTGAAAATAGTTTAAATGCAATATCCATGTATGAAACTCTAAAAGTAAAATTAAATTATAAAAACTGAAAAGAAAATTAAAGAGTCAAAAGTAGGTGTTTTTAAGAAGGAAGAGAGGGCAGTGGTGAGGCTCGGGCAGTCAGTTACACGCTTTTGCAGTGCAGAGACTTGAACATTCTCATACTGAACTTTGAGTAAAACACCATGGACTACTGAACTGCTGCTCAGACCTCACTGTGTGTGTGTGTGTGTGTGTGTGTGTGTGTGTGTGTGTGTGTGTATCTGCCTCCTGAGAACCTGTAGATCAACGATAGTGGCTCAGACATTGAGTGTCTGAATCAGAGGGTCTGCAATAGGCCTGAGCTTTGGCCTGTCTCATAAGTTCTCAATTGATGTGGATGCTGCCAATCATGGGCCCAGAATTTGAGATCTGTTATCCTTAGTACAGTAAAATGAAATGGTCAAATGCTATTTCCAGGTTATTTTTAGTTATTTTTGAGAAGCTTACTTAAAATATGTCTTTATACCTTAATTTATACTTCTACATGTTAGTGGCGCTACTGTCACCTGACTGGGACAACTCTGCTTCACAAAAAGAGACAACAAAGTCGATATGTCTCCCAGTGAGATCCACAGGTCACTTGCACTAGAACTCTCTGACATTCCAAGCAAGACCTCTGAGCTGTTTCCAAGAGCGTTGGAAACTGGAATCCCTCTGCCAGACTGTTAGAACGTATCTATTAAATGTGCTTCTTATTCACACCAGGTTAGGAAAACTACTGCCATAGATTTAGATCCAATAACCTATCTAATATAATTTACTATAGTAAAACTTTGTTGTTCAGAGTAAGAGTGAATATGTCCAGCAGAATGTGGCTTTCCTCTTTCTTTCTATAAGTGAACCATTCACTTATTCGTGTATTCATTCAACATTTACTGAGCCCCTACTACGTGTTTACATCTGGAAATACAACAATGAGAATGACAGACATGGTTTTTTACTCCTATAAACAATTAACTTCTAGTTGGAGGAATAGAACTAAACAAATAAGCAAAATTGGAAAGTGCTGTAAACACTACAGACAGAATGATACAGTCTAAAGACTGAAGATACAAGGACACTTTTGATGTAGCCAAAGAAAAGGATTTTAGGTGGGTGGAATCAAGATACGACTAATGATGAGTCTGGAGCACTAAGCACCAACCAAATGCTGTGGATCCTAGATCAGAGTTTGAAATCTGTAATTGAAGCAACTGACACTGAAGCCATTATGATAAGGAGTACTATGGTCTGGTCTGTAGTTCAGAGCTCTTTTTTTTTTTTAATGCTACAAGCATAAATTGTAGGCAAGTGAGAGTAAGGCAAAGACATTGGCTAGGGTTGTGGAGATGGTTAGTTGATAAAGTGACATGCAAGCATAAGAATCTGATTTGAGATCCACAGATGTGGTTATAATCCCAGGGCCAGGGGGACAGATAAAAGCAAGTCACCAGGAACTTGGTGCCCAGCCAGTCTCACAGAATCTGTGAGCTCTGGAGTCAGTGAGAGACCCTGTCTCAGAAAATAAGGTAGAGACTGACTGAATAAGACACCCAAATGCTAACCTCTGGTCTTCATATGCACGAGCATACACATGCACAAGCCCTTGTATACATGTCACATGTTTACACATGTACACAGACACTAAAATTAAACATAAATTATTAAATAAGTGAAAGACTGGCTGAAGGCTGTTGTAGTCTAAATAAGCGATGATAAAGCTTGAACCAGAGGAGTCAAGGGGGAAGAAGCAGCAAATAATTTTCTCATTTATTGGATGTAGAGAACAAAACGGGAAAGCAGAGAGTAGTGGAGCATGCTTGTAATCCTAGCACTCAGTATGTTGAGAAAGGAAGATTTTGAGTTGGAGGCCAGCCTGAGCTACATAGAAAAATCTTGTCTCTAAAACAAAATGAAAGAAAAGAGGTGAGGGGCATGAGGGATAGAATATTGGTATGAATGATTATCAAATACTTTTAATTACATGTTAATTTCACCATTTTACAGTTATATCCGGACTTCATATAGATGACCAACAGTAAATGTGACATTACTAATTTTTATAACTTAATGACAGATTAACTTAAGATTCTTGCTGTATAGATCAGGTGGGCCCAGGACTCTTTATCTCTCTGCCTCAGTCTATCCAATGCTGGGATTACAGGTGTGAGCCACCATGCCCTGCTTGAGGTGGCTATATCATTATGTGCAGTTGATACATCTGACT